>CAHIKZ030003485.1:45000-50000 GCA_903632075.3 Acanthosepion pharaonis | reverse complement strand
AAGATAAATCGACGAAGGAAAACAGATGCCCATCTTTGTAGACAAGAAATGATGCAGGAGAATAACAAGAGGACCCAGCAGAACAAGAAAGTGTTGTAAATGCGAAGAAAATAAAATAAAAGCAGTTCGTCTTTTTCGTGACTAACTCTCTATCGTAATACAAGCAGTGAAGAAGAGACAAAATTGACATTTTGAAAAACAGGGAACAATGTGTGTGTGTGGGGGGGTGCGCGTGTAACCAATTGATAATCCTTAGAAACGTATGTGCCGTAAAGTGACCAATTGTATTGAAATGACACATCAGATCAATGTAGATCTCTGACTACAATAAGGCAGAAAGGATGGCAGTTTTCAGTAAAAGGAAATCTGCCAATCGCTCTGCAAATTCAACTTGTACCAATAAAATCGATAATTGGACCAAAATAAATGTTATCAGTCTGGCAGTAAGAATTTCAAAGTAATTACAGAAATATCCGACAATATCCACGAGAACTTTCATTACGTATTTAGAAAATAGAGATACAAATTATTGGCAATTAATGTACTTTTTGTTGTAACAATACAAGTAAATGAAAGTAAGTTTGGTTCTCACTCAGAAACACAAATATTTATTTTCTTCTTGGTCCGTGGAAAAAAACAAGAACACTTCAATATTTGCAAATATTCCTCCTTCTTAATTCCCAAATTGTCACTAGGAGTCATTCTCCCTATACTATAAATACTGGGCGACTTCTTGCCTCGTTCTCTTTTTCATTTCTTCATTTCAGCGACTACAATGTAAGGTTTCTTAGAAGATTCGCGTCTTCCCATTTGTGGGAGACTCCATGAACATTATACACACATACAAGTACGTACGAACATTCACCAAAGAACAGACATCAATGTTTACACACACACACACAAATTGTAAAATTGTTTTGTTTAATACATATATTTGTTTATATATATATATATATATATATATATATATATATATATATATATATATATATATAACGTCCTCCACAGACAGACTGTTTCGCTGTTTCACAGCTCATCAGTGTGGCTACACACACACACACACACACACACACACACACACACACACACACACACACACATATATATATATAATATATATATATATATATATATATATATATATATATATATATATATATATCAGTTTTGTTTGTCTACTTTACATCTTCAGTTGGACTTAACTTGAGTCCGGCCATTTCTTATAGTTGGACCTTTTAATATTCTACCTGGAGTTACAAACGTGTTTTCTAATACAACAACATGCAAACACAAATGGTACTCGACAAATTGAATTTTGTAAATACTAAATTATTTTTCAAAATTGTTAAAAATTCATATGAATTATTCCCTTTTATTTTTATTTTGAAAAATGCTAAGAAAGAAGAATTATTTTCTGAATAAATTATTACAATGTCATTTTTTTCGTTATATCAATAAAAATTTTGTAAATATTTTCATGTTCATTTCAGCAAAAAAATCTTAGCAAAAATAATCGAGGTTTTAATAAAAAAGAACATCTCCTTAATTTGGGGTTTTAAATATTCAGTTTTGCCAAAGGAGTTTGTCTTCAAAATCTATACGATTCTGAACGATCAAAGTAAATGATTAGGATTGGTTAAAGAAAAAAAAATCAGATAAGACAAGCCCACATATATAAATAAATGATTATGATTAGTTCCAAAAAGTATTTCTGATAAGACAAGCCCACAAACAGTAGGGAACGTATGAATGCTAACAATAATGTCTCCCCAAAGCAATCTCAGTCTTTTTAATATACAAACATATGTACCTTATGTTATTATTACAATTTTAAACGCTTTTTAAAACCTTTTTGTCAATTTGACTGTAAATTCCCTACACGCAAGCCACCAATCTGTCACTGGGTGGCATACCACTAGCGTTTACCACTAGCGGCTTGCTTGTAGGGTTGTGTGTCGCTATTTATTTATATTATAGAGATCACGGGTTTTGAAAAAAAATTCAAATGTGAAAACTCACAGGCATTAATTCTTTTATACCAGAATCTCAGGGACAATTCTTTAACCTTTAGCACAATGCATTATTAATATTACTTCTCTCTCCACTGCATTCTTTTTCAGAGCTTATCAATTGCAGTAGCCTTATTGTTAATTTCACTAAAAACTGTTTTCTGTGGCCAGAGAAGGGTATGGCAACACAGCTATCAAATTCAAACAAATTCAAATTCAGGGATTAGTCACCTTCAGTGGTTGAATAAACATTTAGCAAATGAATTCACATACAAAGTGATAAAGGTTAAATTCTATTTCAAGAATGTATTCTATTTTCTCAACTATAAATTTTAATGCGACGAATAACATTTTCGAACAGAAATGATTTGTCACTTAATCTTAATTTGTTGTTTTAAGAGCTACACAAATTCACATGCCCAACTGCTGTAAAAGACTAAACTACCATTGACTGTGATGCATCAATACATAATCTAATGATACATGGTATAAATAGCACCTGAATCCCTCTGATGTTGTCAAGGGATAGGAGCGAAGATAGTTTACGAGAAGGAATTAGATGACAGTAGATAAAATAATTTCAAAAGCGTCCAAATTATTAATTCATCTTCTAATAACATCCATTTCAGACTCTAAGAATTTATTTAAAACCAGGAATTATAAAAAAAAAATAAACACAAATTTGAAACTGTTATTTTCCCCAAATTGCAAATTATTAAACGCAGGTTGTGTGTGTGTGTGTGTGTGTGTCTGTAACGTTTATATGTTGGATCGAATTTCCTACATTTTTTAGCCGATTTCAACAAAACTTCACAGGACTACATGAAATTACCTTTTGGTGGTTCTAACGGGGCCGAAAATGGGAAAAACACAGTTGTTTTTTTTAATAAAATCAATTTGATAACACGATTAAGACACATCGTGAGAATGAAAGGGGACAACTCACCCACGAAAATGTAAACAAAAAGAGCATAGCATGATGAAAAGACGCCGAACTTGACGAAAACAAAATTTTTATCGTCTAATGTTCATATTATTATTAAAGAGGAAAGATCAAAGTATTTTGGGGTATTTTTTTTACATTTTTAATCGTTCCTAGCACGTCTGAAATTTTCGTTAAAAATATTGTTTTTTTTTTTTGTCAAAAAAGGACAGATAATCATTTTCAATCATTTTTTCGATTTGATAAAAAGATTAAAATCTTACTTTGATATTCTTTTAAAAATCAATTATCATTTTTTCAAAACTTGATTTTAATAAAAACAGAAATTATACTGTTTATTTAAAATATTTTGAACCAAGCTTAACTTAGCTTCTGCGCCGAAAAAATGTAATTTGAAAATAAAACAAAGCAGGTCACAACCTTTCGCGTCGCTTGACGATTGACGAAAGGCACATTCATGACGTTTAGATAACTTACGGGAGGAGAATTTTTCTACGGATGGAAGGAAGTGAGATTATTTAAGTGAACAAATTATTTACCTTGTTACTTTTAAGGAAAACTTTCAGCGCTCTAATTTTTATTTTTTTATTTTTTTTTTTGTACTTAGCTTTCGTTTTTACAAAGAGAAACAAGGTTTTTTAAATCAAAATTTAGAATATTCTAAAAAGATGGAAAAATTTTTTAAAAATAATTAAAAAAAATTTTAGTCTATCCTCTTCATAAAAACATAAGCATTTTGACGATAAAATTTTGTGTTCATAAACTTTGGCGTCTTTTTCATCAGACTATGCTCTATGTTTTAGCGATTCCGTGGAGTGACTTAGGTTAAAGAACCCAGATTGTTTATGTGTGTGTGTGTGTGTGTGTGTGTTCCTTTATATATGGGATCGGATTTCTTACATTTTTCAGCCGATAAAACAAACATCCACTTTTTTTTTTTGGCAGGTAGTATTTCTTATTGTCTTGCACACTTTTTTCTTTATTTACATTCAGAATGCTTTAAAAATTCCATTTACAAGACAATTGTTTATAATAAAATTCTATTCACCAATCGATAGACTCATAACGATTGTAAACAATGTTTTTGTTTGAATTTGGGTTTGACCAATTCGTAAAAAAAAAAAAAAAAAAACTAATTAAGACATGCGTGTCCGTCAACCTTAAACAATAATCTTTGTCAATTTTATTTTTCAGTCTTTATGATGGTCGATACTTGATCAATCTCTTACTGTTACATCCCCGGGCAACGCCGGGTTCTACTGCTAGTATTTATATATAAACGAGCAGTTTACGGAAACCGAAACAAAAACATTCATTAATCCAGGACACCTCTTGAGATCTATAAATATTAGAAATTAAGGTTATATAAAGTTCTAATCAATTAGAAGAATGGTCTTAATTAAGAATGACATTAAACAGTCAACTGTTTTATTCTTTAAACGATTCTTTATAGTGAGAAGATTGATGTCGGAAGTCAGAAAATAGATAACTTCACAAAAAAGTAACGACTAAATGAATTCTGTAAATGAGCCTAAAATAGAGTAGTAAATAAGAGACAATTTGTCGCAGAATGTGTAGGCAAGACAAAAAATTATTCGGTTTATTGTCCTCATCTTTGTCGCCATATTTATTACAATGTTTCGAACGTTGTGCGCTCCGACCTTCTTCAGGTAGTTGGAATGTCGAACTGAACCCTTTATTTCGCTCACTATGGTTGACTGTTCTAGTTCCACATGCCATGTCTAATTGATGTCAGTTAGAACTTGGAGAGGCAAATTAACAGGAGATAACTATCTCCTGTTAATTTCAAGTTCTCCCACTGCCTTTATATATATATATATATATATATATATATATATATATATATATATATATAAATTTGTACCCACAGAACCGCAGAATAGATTTAAATAACAGGGACGCCATTTTATTAATCAAACCTTTTTTTTTTATCGACATACAGCACCTGAGATATCTTTAGGCCAACACTGATTCAGAGGTAACACGTTGGCACATTATTTATTAGTATAAAGAGGGCACATATATTG
>CAHIKZ030003485.1:7500-32500 GCA_903632075.3 Acanthosepion pharaonis | reverse complement strand
TAAATATGACCTTTTTACCTGAGTTTAAAGGTATCCAATTTTGTTCCTCTTCTGAGAAATTAACAAGGTGATTCTCTTTTGATACGGTGTAAAACGTCACGGATCAACGACTTTTGACATGCGCTGAGTTAGAGACAATAGAAACATCGTGTTGTATATTTGAAGCATATGTATCCCTTTTTTTCTTAGTGTAATTTCATATGCAATAAATATGGGTTGCCTGTTTCACCTCTGCTGATGTCAGAATAAACTTTGCACTCAATGAAGTCCGTGCAGTGCTGATTGAAAAAATGAACCATGACTACCAAATACAAACCAGCGCTTCACAGTACTTCAATGGCTGACTACCCCCCTCCACATGACGGATAGACACGTGGTCGATCCAGCTGCGCCTAGAATACGCACGCATGGGAAAAAACGATAAGAGGAAAGTGAGTCTTACATCCACGTTCGAAGAGGGTTCCGGGCTATACCCCAACCAACCGACCGACGGTGATTGACAAAGTTCAGCGTGAAATGAATTTTATTGTTACTCATGAGAGATTTAGTTTTGTGTTTTCATTTGTAATGTACGAGGCGATAAAGTTATCACAATAAAAACACAATAAAATAATTAGTGACCGAACGAGTTACTTCCATCAGGTTAGTCACGATTGGGTAATAATGTTGTAAATGTATTCAACAAGAACTAAATAGAACTGTTAGTCGTTAATGTCGACTGGTTTTAGGGGTTCATTCTTTGCTAGGATTTCATCAACGTGAAGGCAGAAGACACAGGCTGATTAATAAACACCAATATTGACAGAAATATTTGACTGAGAATCATAAAGTTCAGTGGTTGTCCATATGAAAGAGACGTTCTAAACAAAGATCATTGGTATGTGAGGGTTCAGTTCATATAATTAATGGTTAACAATCAAATCACCGTCGTCAGTTCGAACCTTATTTTACAGTGGTGTTCTCCCTGTACAAGACCCGAGGTCCATTCGAGGTAGAGGGTGACAAAGTAAGAGGCACAGCTTATTTGTGGCAGATAAAAGTTAACCCTTAGACTTGGACAGGTTAAGATTGATTTGGGAAGCCACATTTTGGGGGACGGTCCCACAAAGCAGTGATTCGTCGGAACAAGATGCTTGAGTGGAAAGTTCATCTCCCCCCAGTAGAAGAGGCGGGAATGAGAGCAGTTCGTAAAGATGTTTCTGTTATGGTGGGTCTTAGTCATGAAGTTTAGGACTGGCAGAACAAAGGAATGTAGTTCATCGGAACACTGGCGATAGAGCACTGAGAGGCTTGCGACATCTTGTCAGTGAGAAAGGGCTTGCAGGGTAGAAAATAATTTGTCACCAACAAGGACGCGGAGAGGTTTTTGACTGTCGAGAGTGGAAAGTGAGGACTGAACTGCTTCTACCCATACAGAACAGCAGTATTTCCATTTTCGGCCTGATCTGGCTCTTATAAAATTAAAGGATAGCAGGAGTCAGGTGCTTACTGGAGTGGTACAAGGAATCGACCATTTTCCCAGTATATTTAGCGATGGATAATATATATGAATTCCACTTGAGGTCTGGCCTGAGTCCCAACAGGCGTTGAAAGCACGAGTCTTTCCTGGAATAACACCTCTTCATCACGATCGGTGAAAGTTCTGGGTTCAATTGGCGACGGCGGAAGGTCACTGATTTTGTTTTTGAGGCATTGAATGTGACCAGCCAGCCCGCACCCCTATTGAGCTGTTAAAGCTAGGTCAAAGGTGATATCAGAGCTGGCAATCTCTGGTAGTCTCTACAGTTTCGGAGGTGCGCCCATATACCATTGTATCATTGGCATAGATATTCACAAAAGATCGGAGCATACTTTTCGGCAGAACAGTTGGACCGAAAAACAAACGTTGGAAGACGCCCGCGTTTATCGCCTGGGACTCAGACAACTGGCCATTAACAATTACCTTTAGGGACATAACCGTTATGAAGGACTTTATAGGCTGAGAAGATTTTTCCAGTGATTCCATAGCTAAAGAGCTTGAGCAGTAACCCCTTATGCCATACCTTTTATTTAAAGACCTTTGAAATATCTAATACTAACATCTTTGAGATGTATTTATTATCAAGTCCCTCACTAATTTTTTGAGTAATCGCAGTTAGGATATCAGCAGTGGACCGAGCAGATTGAAATCCGTACTGCTTGTCGTTCAAGAGGTTGTGCCTAATAAGGTGATTAACAACCTTCCTATTGCTTATAGTTTCAAAGAGTTTACTCATAACACTGAGGCAACTCGTGGGTCTATACTGTAAGAGGGATGAGTCCTCGTCCGCATTCTTTAAAACAAGGCATACATCTTCCACAGAATTGGGAACGATTTCTCCTTCAAGCAACAGTTAAATAATTTCGCTAGGTTTTGGGATAACTCTCAGTTAATATTCTTAACCACTGGGATTTTGTCTGGACCGGTGGTCTTCTTAGAATCAAGAATTTTGATAGGCCTTGAGACTTCCCGGGCTGCAAATATTACTGAGATTGTGTAACGTAAGTCAGGAAGTGGATGAGTTGGTCAAAGGGCCATTTATAATAGTAGGCACTGATGCTTTGCCTCTATTCAGAATTTGGATAGAGATCTTTCAGAACTCCCGAGAGCCAATTTGTTTTCAACCTTGGCTTGCACTGCTCGAGTATAGCTACATTTTACATTTTTTTTAAATCTCTTACAGCAGCCGCAGGCATTTCTGAATGCAGCAAGTGTCCTACGACACCGCTTCCTGTGATAAGTATTGTAATAATGGTTATGGTGAGCTATGGTTGCAGCACATTCGAGGGTGAACCAAGACTGGCTGTTAGGTTTCTCCTGAAATTCTTTCCGGGTTATAAAACTCCCCATTTCAGTAAGGATCCATTCTGATACAGGGCAGTAGTTTTGGGGGAAGTGTTTTTGAAGAAGACTGAGATGTTTTTCCTATGTAAGATTTGAAGCTTCTCTTGTCTGTTTTCCTGTACCAAAAAATCGTTCTGCGAAACGGTCGATCAGGGGATGCTTTGGTTTGCCATCAACTTTGATTAGGGAATGATCTGAAGTACACGAGAGTGGAGGTGCAAACTTCTGCGAGGTATTTTTTTGGTAATTGTGTGAAGGAGAGATCGAGGAGGTTCGCTTGATGTCCTGTCATACCCAGAACGTGGGTGGGTTCTTCAATAATCTGCTTTAGATCGTAGTCGATGGAAAGGTTTCTGCAGTATCATTCTTCTTCAGTTTTTTTGTTTGAGTGTACTTTGGGGTGAATATTGAAGTTACCACAAATATGAAAGCTAACCGAGGACTTCAGTGGCTATTCAATACATGTAGCCTTGTGCCATATCATCATTAATATCAATACTGACAGTGGAAGAAGAAGATAGTAGAACTTGGTCCGTATAATGTTGTTCGACGGAAGCTTTTCTTTCTGGTTCTGGACGAAACCTTTTAGAAACCAATTTTAAATCAAATGACCAACCAAGATTTGGTTACGACCTTGTTAACAATGTTGGTCAGAAAATTCAGATTAGAAAACAAAAGCACCAGAATGACTGACGGTGGAGCTAAAAGGATTTAAAGAGTACAAAGCTAAAATGTATTTTAAGATGAATAAAATAGAAATGATTAAAAAGTCAATTTATTTTATATTCAAATCGATGTGACTAAAATGTTTTAATGTCAGTTGTTAGCTTCATTTGCTAAAAATTATTTCATTTTGAGAGATATTTTTTTCCAGTAGAGATGACACAAATGGCATTAAATCATAATAGGTTTCATCTGTATCAAAAGTCCTTCAAGATTTTCAACGTGTCCAAATGTTTTCAATCCTACAATTAAGGCCAAATAGCAGACAAACATTTCCAGTGCCAACGTTTCATCACTCTTTTGGAAAACTTCTGTGTTGCATTTAGAATAAATGATGCGAATTATTTAATACAAACACAACTGCAACAAGATAGTGTGATCGAGATTTGTTTTTATATTTTTGCACTGAGGAGGTACTGTTTCAGGTTGGATCCGCAGTGCTCATGCAAGGATTACTGTTGGACTTCTTTACTCGAAGGTGAAAGGAATCGATGATATTTATTTTGGAGATTCACAGAAATACAAAATAAGAGCCGTTTTCTTTTCTTTTTCGCGAGGATTTATAAGGAGACAAGGTGCTGAGTCTTTATGGTGGACCTCTGCTTCCCAAGAGAGAATTACTTTAGGGAGGTTTCTTCTCGCAGGAATCGCCATAATGAAAGTAACTGTAAGATTTGAGAGATTAGCGAAGTTTTACTTTTTCTCAATTTGTAAATGGAAAATAAGTCTGAATTTGAAAAAAAGGGTTATTCACTTTTTTTTTATTGAGAGAAAAAATGGAAAATGTTATTAAAAAACAATGATACAAAATATGAAGACTAAAAATAGAGAAAAATGTTAGACGCAGACAAACAAAAAATACTAAAGAGTTAATGACATCGATACAAAATCCATTAGTCATTAATTAGCATATTTTTTTAGAAAAAAGAAAAGAAAAGAAAAACCGGGTAAAATGAGTTGAATAAAAACTGCCAAAGTAAAAGGACTTTTCAAAAAGAAATAACAGTAAATTTCCTTCCAAGAAAATATCACTTCCTTTTTTTTTCTTTTTTTTTTTGTTAACCAATGTTCGGATTCAGAATCCAAAGGCGTTCTATTCAAAATTGAAAAATATCAAGATTTAAATTGTTGTTCGGACAATACACGGACACATTCTCTCACAAGCAACACAAATATTCATAGCAAAAATAAATTAATTTGTTTCAAATAAATGAAATAAAAATAAAAACAAAGTAACCAAATTTGCTTAATATTTCTTTTTTCATAAGAAAATTAAAAAAAAAAGAAAAAGAAATCTAGAATGAAATAAACCTGAGACACCTAAATATTGTTGTAATTATGCGCGGCCAGAACAAATACGGCAGTATTAAGAAATAAAGACCTTAATCTGTCATTTATTTCGATAAAGAAAACATTTTTAGAGGGTTAAAAAAGCAAGTCAAAAGCAAAAAAAATGTCATCTCTACATTTGAGGAAGAGGCACACAATCTCAAACTGAAGTTCAATTAGTTTCACAATAAATACTTTTTTTTTGTTAATGATGCATTTAAAAGTAAAATAAAGACAATAAAATTCGAAATTTATTTCTTCCTTTCGTAGATTCCAGACATCTCTCTAAGGAAAATGAAAATCGTTTAAAAATTAGAATAATTCCCCTACCAATTGAACCAAGAATTGTTCACCCAGATTAATCAATCTCTCATTCTTTCCCGTGTCTCTCAGTTTTAAGTGTCACCTTTAACGTATTACAAAGAGCAAACACAAAAAAGTGGTATTAAATGATTATGTATAAGAATATCTGCAAAATTTAAGAAAAAGAGAGCCATTCAATTCTCCGACCATTGTCAGTTGACATAACTTGGAATATTTTGCACAGGTGTGAAACAAAGCGGAAAGTAGATATGCTCTTCAGTTCAGCTGAACTGAAATCTGCTAAACAAAAAAAAAAAAAAAAAAACATGGACGAAGGTATTTTTAAGTTGTCAAAAACAATTCAGTGATTTAATTACAGCGTTGTTAGAAATAAAGAAAACCTCGATTTCCAACTTTCGTAGTACTGCAAAGACATTCATGTTTATAGAACTGGAATTTTTTTTTTATCAAACTAATGTCTGAACTTTTTCCAAAAGCACAGCTTATGAACTGAAGTAAAAAAAAAAATAAATAACATGTAATCCTTCCCTTCACCTGAATAACGGGCGGCGACGCGAGGTAGTAAAAAGTTTGCAAGGTGATGAAATCATTGCGCTGTCCAGGCCGGCCTGATTATAACCGAGTAGTGTTTGTTGGCCGAAAGGGGGAATTTACTGCAACATTTCTTATTCTCAATGGGGCTTAAATCTGGTGAGTTCGGCGGCAAATGACTATTTGGAAGTCATCCAAGTCTCAATGGAATTATTTTTGTCACTCATATGTAATTCGGGAGTGAATTATCTTGCTGAAACAAACCATCTTTAGCCGAAAACCCGAAAGAAGTGAGAATGGTCAACAACAGGAATTGCCATTCCTCATTCACTACTGGTCACTGTGAAGTCTAAAAGAGTACAAACCTGACACCATTACATCACCACTTTCACCTTGCAAAGCACCCGGTTGGCATATTGAATCCATAGCCCTATAAAATCTCCTCCATACACAAACCGTCAACAACAAAAAAAAAGAGCTCTAAATATGAGTTGTCTGATAAAGTAGCACGCTACCCCGATCTCCAAGATCCGATTGTTCCCGGTTCATGTGATAAACCAACGTTGAATTGGTCTTTGATTCTATATAATATTCCCATAACCGATGAGGGTCGTACAGAGCCCAACCCTCTCCAGGCAGGTTTTCCTTCTCCTAACTGGTTGCCAACCAAAGTTATAGGACTCAGTCTGTCCAGCTATAACGTGGAGGGAGTGAGTTAGAAGAGATGGTCTCATGCATTTCGCAAGGGTATTTGCATCTAAGTGTAACGAGACTGGAATTCGAACTCGGCTCTCCGATTTCTCATCCAGAACCGCTATCCATTCCACCACGAAGCCGGTTATCATTATTATTCACCAAAGGCCCCATTCCTACATCAAATGTGGACGCCTGCAGTTTTCATGAGCTGCTGTCCAGAATTCACATATTCCTGGTAAGACCTTGCTTCCGTTACTCAACAAAAATCTAGAGCAGTTGCTATTTCAGAAATAAAACGCCTCATTTTTCTACTGCTACTAATTATTCTATGGTCAAATGGTATTTTATTTTATGCCCCATAGTGGCCACAACTGCAATACTTCTCTTCCTATGATGTGATCTGACTGAATCAATTCCTACAAATAGTAGAGGGGGGGGAGCATCTAGTTTGTAGTTTTGAAATTTTTAGTTCTTCAGACTATCCCCCAAAGAAGTATCAATTCTTGATCTATTCTGACAATTGGTATATTTCATTTAAACTATTTTCTATCATTTCTCAATTCATGTACTTGTTTTTTAAAAAAATATCTACAATTCTTTTTTTTTTCAATAATCAAATATATTTTCCAACATTGTCAACTTCAAGAACGTCTTTTCAAATTCTATTTCTAAATAAACAAGCCTGTGTCCTCAAAAATCTCTTGTGTAAAGTTTTCCATTTTATTATGTCGACTGTCAAAAGTAGAAAAGAGACGGTTTGATTTCCGTAATCATTCAAGTGAAACAGTTACCCAACCTAATTCGGCTTCCTGTGCTAGTTTCACCAAATTTTGAAACTTGGCACCACCTGAAGCTAAGCTTCACTAATCTAACCATACTCTTTACATGCGGTATATGGCCGACTGGCCAGCTTCAACACTAAAGGGCTCCCAACGCCAACCGCCTTGATTACTAACACCTCAACGTTCACTATCCTCTCCAGGCCTCGTTGATAGCACATGCAACAGAGAAATTCCGCTTGATCAACCTTCACTAACCATTCCCGATCTCCCTCGTTGCCAACACCGTATCCCCGGTAACAAATCCAGATCAACACGAACAAAACCCACCACTGTGACATCGATCGACCAACTCGCCAACCCTCTTTACCAGGCAGTTCTGCTTCAACATGTCAGCATCACACGTCTGCCAGCCCATTGAAACACTTCACAGCTGTTGATTTCAACCATGAAGAACGGCATACGTCAAACCCCACCAACGACTAATCCGCTCCAGACCTATCCTCTGACACCAACCAACCCAAGAAATCGGTTAACACTCAGCCACACCGACAACACCCTTGCACCTAATTGCTTCCCTTACCAACAGCAACTGAACAATTTTCGCCAAATTTCAAACAACTATGTGAATTTTGACGAATACACGCTGTTGAAAATCTTAATCTTTTTTTCTTCTTTTCTTTTGCAACCAAATCCTCGTGTTATAACATCTGATTTTTTATACAGGTAACATTTGAAAATGTCAAACAAAACTGAGTTTCTTTGAAAAAAAAAATAATAAATAAATAAAATGGACATAAAGACTGTTTGTTGAAAGAAAGATCTAAAACTAAATCACAAGAACAGTGTGTCTTTAACATAAAGACGAGAGAGAGAGGGAGAGAGAGAGGGAGAGAGAGCAGTGTCTCACTCAATGAAGAAAACGATTCCTCATTTGAAGGTCAAAAATTTAGGATAGAAACTGAAAAAAATAAAAAAATAAAAAAAATAAAAAAATAATAGCCAAACAGTTGGAATAAATTGGTTGCAACTGTAAGAAGAATGTTAGCGCCCATAATTAAAAGATCCTTACGCAAATGTTTTTTTAATCATTGATATCAATTATTTAGTCTTTATTGAAAGCAATTAAGAAATTTTTAAGGTAACCTGTCCCAGGGTTAATATCGCTATGTATTTCTCACTGGAGCCTGTGATCAGGGATCAAGCACAGATAAAAGCTGGAATTTCAAATACTGATTTTCTAGGCAGGCTCTTTGCACTTTGAAAATTGGTACAACAAATACATTTGTTGATAATTTTGGGTTTCATTGCAAAAAAAAAAAAAAAAAAAAAAAAAAAGCTAAAGTTTCATGTATGGAGAAGCATTTTTCCTGTCCACAAGTTACATTTTATCTTTTTACAAGAGGCGAAAATGTTTTTACAGGGAAAGAAACTTTATGTTCAGCCGTAATTTTTTTTTTAATGTTTTTGTTTCATTACAGTAAATATAGACATTGTGCAATATTAAATTGAGGGAAAAATCAATAAAGGAGGCGGAGTATTTTTATTTTAGTTTTTGTGCTTGTTTCTCACCCGCCACATAAAAAAGTCTGCTTCAATACGTTAAATAAAAAAATCAAAAAAATCACAAGTGATTTAAAAAATCCGTTAATCAAAGTAAGGGAGACAACTCTTGCGCATGATTTCTGCTCATCATGTCTGACTGCATTTTCTGTCAATAAACACAAAATGCTTGCTAATATAAAAAGATTAAGAATAAAGCAAATTGCAGTAAAATGCCCACAAAACAACACAACAGAGACAAAAGAGAATATCTAGGCAATTAAATAAAAGTAATTAGGAATTAAACCAGTAAATAAATTCAGTTAGACTCTATTTGAAGATGCAAAGAAATAAAAGGAGGAGGTTTATAAATTTGGAAGAGCAATTTTTTTTCCTGTTTTTGACTTTGAAAGTAGAAAATTAAGTAGGAAAAAATAGTTGAGATTCTTTTAAATTTGACCCAAGATTTAGAAATATTTGTTGCACAGACCTTATCACAGAGTGAGCGAATCATTTTTTTAAACAAAACAGAATGAGAAAAAAAAATGAATGTTACAATATGAGGTGGCTCAAAAGTAGGTTTAAAAAATTTTATGCGTTTTACTGAAGAATAAATATGTTAGTACATTTCTCAATAAAGACTTATTTCTAGAGAAATTTTGATACCTTCAAACAGTTCATCAATGTTAAAAGGAATTGATTACAAAAAAGAGCTTTGTGAAAAAGTGTTGTCATGGTTGGAGATCAGCTATAAAAATGGTGAACTATGATGAGCAAACAATTTCAAAATTTGTTGTATTACTTTTGGGCCACCATTTTAGACTTATTTGATGAAGCCTGCACATTTCATATACATCTATAAGATGAAGATATGTGTGCATATAGATGCATACAAATGTAATGAATTTAGGAAATGCAGAAAAATTGAATTCATATGACATTTCATGATTAGAATAATTTGAGATATTAAATAATCAAGCAAGACTGAACAACTGAAACTTTTTGGGAAGATGTTTTTTGCTTTGTTACAAATTTCATTGAAAGTGATGAGACAAACAAAAATTAAGGAAAACAAAAAAAAAAAAGAGTCTCTCCCTTCAATCATCATTTAAACCAACTGTTAAACTAGAAACTATTGTATTTTTTTTTTCCATATTTAATTTTTATTGTCTGGAATTAGATTTTCTAAGCATTTTTCTTTCTTTCTGCATTCAAAAGACTGAAGAATTTGGTTAAAGAATTTACAGATTTTTTAATTACTAGATTTGGAAAAAATGAATCATTTAAGTGAAATGTTCTTGAAGGATTGGCATCACACACACAAACATTCATATCTGTTTCCCAGTTGAGATAAAAAGAAAATCTGTTAGAAAATAAAAACATGGAACAATGGCTATCAGAATTGGCTTTCGACACAAAAAGAAAATTAAACTCTTAAAAAAAATCAATCAGAACCAGTTTTGAAATCATTGGAAGACATTTTCTTAAACTAGGAAAATGTAAATGTTCAAGAAGTAATAATAATATTTTTCATTAAAAAAATGTTTTATTAATGAAAAAATTGATCATTTTGGGACCCATATTTTTTTTTGTGATATTTTCACTGAAAAGTAAATTGTATGCATGCAGTATATTTTAAAGAGTGATTCCATGTTAAAATTCCAGAAACACATAGATTGGCCTAAAAGAAAGAATTGGGCAGGATTTGGCTTTTAGAAGTAGAGAGACTGGCATTGTTCATCCTCCGACAGTCAAACAAAACAGTTATTGAAATTGAGCAAAGATATAAGTTGATGTTAATCAGCGTCATGCAAATAGATTGCCTTTTTTTTTCAATTTGATGAACCAATGAAACAAAAAAGATTTCAAAAATAAAATAGTTGTTCCCTGTGTTCATTTTATTTCCAATCACAAACAAAAAAAAAAGCAGAATTTGTGTCAAGCACCGTCTGACTCCAAATGAAGGAACGAAAGTAAAAACAAAAGAATTTTAATCAAACATTTAAAATAAATAAAATCAATCAAAGCAAAATTGACTGATGTTGACCAAGGTTTTATAATTTCTCATTTATACAAAAAAATGTCAACATATAATTTGAAAGTGTTAAATCAGGTTTGACTCCACAAAATATGGCAACACCATTAAAAAAAAAAGTGATCCATTAAAGGGAGTTTATTTTATGCTCAAAACATTGACTTATACACACACACAAAATGATATATATATATATATATATATATATATATATATATATATATATATATATATATATATATAATTAGTTAAATTCACACTGTCTTGGTCCACTGCATAAAATAACATTGACAAACACACTTGAAAAGGCAATTTAGTGACACCAAATTTATCTCACATAGACACACATGGTTTTTATTGTGGAAACAAACTTGATGTTGTCTTATGTTGTTAGCTTGAAAGTGGGCCATGATAATTTAGGATTGTCATCACATTTTACACCCACATTCATAAGTGATCATTTTAAAATTATACATATTTAATTTTATTTAACTTTTACTTAACGCTTTTAAATCGGACGAAAATCGTTAATTGTATTTTGAATTTGATTAAATGTATGATTCTTTAATTTCAAGTTTTATTTTTAAAAGATGCCGTCTGTGGAAAATGACATGAATCCAACCCCCCCCCCCCGCTCGCCCATTGATGGATTCTTCATTTTTGGTAAATCACTTTTGCTCTTGTATAAACTGGGATGTGTTTTAGATTTTATCTGAAAAGAATAATAATTTCCAGCTGTTGTAGTGTCAATGGCTTTTGAGATAATGCAGATAACATTTCCTTGACTTATAAACAAATGTTGAGTATATTTTTATTAGAAATTAACATGCTTAGAAATCTTAATTTTATAAGAGACAAATTATATTTTGATAAAAGTGTGTGGAATTTTTGTTGGTCATAAGACAAAAAGTTTTTCTTTTTTTTTTAATGTAAATACAAAGAGAAAAGAAAACTATAAAGATATAATCTATGATCTTGAAAGCCAGTGTCATTCCAAGAATTTCTCAAATTATTTTTCTTTCTACCATAACGTTTTGGTCAACCATTTTTCAAATTTAAGTTTGATAAGCATAACTTAAAATAAAACCTTTACTTCATTGCAGATGAATTGAATATATGAGGAAGAGTTTTAGTTTTAAACATTGTGGTACCAACAAAACACAAAAAGAATGAGATCTCTAATTGAAACAATTCTTGAAATGAAAAATTTATAACAAAGAGTAACAATTTGCTTAAATATCTTGGAAATCAATATCTTGTATTAAGATTTTGTAATATCTTGTGTGAAGAAAGATGAGAAATGGTAAAAGTTTGGTGGAAAACAAGAATAGAAGACATATAAAAACTTTGGTTCATGGGGGCAAAGAGTGACCACATATTATTCATGTTATTTATAAAACTGACTGTAAATTGTTATTTTAAATTTAAAAAAAGGTTCTATTTCTGTAAAAACTGTTTTTAAATAAAACTTTTAGTGTTTTATGCTTAATTTTATTTAAAGTCAATATTGGTATTAAAATGTTTGTTTAATTGTTATAAACACTTCTTTTAATGTCTGAACAGGATGGCATCTCAAACAAATTTTTTTTTTTTTTAAATTTGAACAGACATTATTTATATTTTGTGGAGATCACAAAAAAGGTTTTCATGATTTTGTTAAACTAACAGCTCCTAATTCTGGTCAAATGGAAGTCTAAGTGATTCTTTTACAGAATGACAATAACAAATATTCTAGTGATATTTGAACCATGTACCTTACGATCAGTCTGCCAATATTCAACCACTGAACTATTCCCACAATCTGTACATTAAGTAAATGAACACACTGAATACAAATCAATGTTATGAAACATTAACTGTTATTATGTTTAAAATGTAAATATAATTCAATCATCATTAAGTTTTTACTAAAATTTCTTTAGTCATCAAAGATTAATAATGATTGGTTGACAACTAAAAAAAAACAAATGTTGATAAAATTATGTTAGCTATCCTAAATGAAGCAAGTCAGAATCATAAAATGACCATCTTTCTTGATAAATCTATTTCTCATTTGATAATGGCAACTGATTAGTAATTAACAGAAAACCTTTTTAAAATAATTCCAAGGAAGCATCTCTACAATTATTTGTGTCATGTAACCATTAACATGAGTAGATGTAAATTGCAAAAATACTTTACAACTAAAAGAAAAAAATAAACAAGAATATTTCAAATTAAATTAAAAAAAAAAATCATCTTATTTTTGTTATTTCATTAAAGAAAACTGAAGCTGATTTTAAAAGTATTAATCACAAATTAAAATTCAATATAGAGAATCTGTTTACAGATTTCCAGAAATCTAACCATAGGTTAGATAACTATTTACAGCAGAGTCAATTGATACAATAACTTTGAAAAATATTAATACTAAATATTAAACTTGCTCTCTCCCAGGCAAGATAAAATTAATGTTTTATAAAAGGAAATCCAAATGAATGAAATTTTCAAAATTAAAGTGAATCACATTGTAAGTTAAATTCCAACATCAAAAAAGAAATGTGTTTTTTTTATATTAATTATTTAAAGCTGAGAAATATTTGGGTCTTGTTTCTAATTTGAAGTGAAACAGGAAGTTAAAGGAATTGGCCTAATAATCCATAATCAAATTATTGACACAGTGAGAACAATACATTGAACGATTTGTTTAAAATGCAGGTAAAATGAAGCATAATAATAATAAGAGTTATATTCATAATAATTATTGATTTTCTACTTTAAAATTTCCAAATTCTATAAAAATGTTTTAAAAATAAAATCTTTAATTTCTGCTTGAATTGCTATTATTATACATTACTCTCTTCTGGCATATGTCTTCATCTAGTTTGTAATAATAAAAATGTTTTCTGCTGTTGTACCTATCAGCCTGCTTCAGGAATCTGATCCCATAACATGGATGGTGGAATAAATACATATTCTACCCTTGTGGATTAAATGAAGGGTTCAGATTGAAATTCTCAAAAGGTTGCTAAAACTTGAAAATGGCTGATGTTATATTGATTAATGTGGGCACCATTAATGTGTCATCAAATCTTTTATTCCTAAAGTACTTTAGAATTAACTTGTGTAATGAAAAGGCTAATTATGCTATGGAAATAAACAATTCTAAATTATCTTTCCTTTAACAAAAAAACTCAAGAAATATTTTAAAAAGCTGTTATAATTTTAAATTATATTTCAGGTCAACTGATTTGTCTTTTTCTAAATTATTCAATTTTAGAATAATGTCTTCAGAAGATCATTAATCAAATGCTTTCACCTAATTGTTAAAATATAAAGGATTATCTTCTTGGTTCTTATCAAGGCTGATAAAGAGAGTTGACATCTTTTTATTTTCAAGCAGGTAAAGTAATTAAACAAGAGTTGTTTGCTCAAATAATCACTCACACCTAGTCAACTAGTGTAGCATATCTGTAGATGAGACAATTTTAGCAATATATATATATATATATATATATATATATATATATATATAAAATCTGCATTGGCAAAAAGGCATTTCTACTTCAAAGTGTGAACATAAATTTGATCTTCCTCTTTTAGTCAAGGTTATGTCACTATTTTTTAGTGCAGTTCAGGCAACTTAGTTCAATGGAAAATGACTGAAAATTCATCCCTAGTTTGAAGAGAGTAACATTCATCTTAGAGAAAATTTGGAACTTGAATCTGACTGTCATTCACGGTTTTGTTATTTTTGCTTTAAAAGTCTGACATGAAAAAAAAAACCCAAAAAAACAAAAACAAAAAAAAAAACAAAAGAATTCATTCACTCTGCCTACAATGAATTCTTATAATTTGGGCAGGTTTTAAAAAAATTGAAATGATTCTGTCATAAGAAGATTTATCAAATTCTAACACAAAGTCAAACTCAGATAACTGATATAATCTAAAATTGAAATTTTCCTAAAATCAGAGTTAGGAAATTTAGTGACAAAGTGTAAATATCTTCTTTTTTTTCACAACTTCTTCATTAAATAAAATAAAAAAGCAATGAAATATTAACTGTGAACTTAAAAATATATTTTTGATTAATGTAAAGAAATCTATTTAAAAAGAGATTTTCTTCATAAACATTAGAAGTGAGGAAGACAATGTTTATTAAGTTAAGCTCACTTATCAATTTCATAATGAATTGAGCTTTATTCTCACGAGTGCTCTGCAATTATAGCCTTGTGTCAAATTATGCTATGAAATTAACTCTGCAGGCCAGAGAAATTTTTTTCATTAGAATAAGGATTTTTCAATCAGAAATGGAAAAAATTATGTTAGAACTGTGAGTAAAATTGTTTGATAACTAAAAGATTTCTTTGAATATTCATTAATATTCTAGGACATAATTCTCTATTAAGGTTTGCATTTTAAGTTTAGACATTGTGATTCATTATTTGAATATAAAATTTAGGCTCATAATCGTTATCATTATCACTAAAGTGAAGTTGATCCTCACTGAGTCAATAACAATAAAAATAGAATCTTACCTTAAAACTTGACAATATGTTCAGTGTATAAACATGAAAAAAAGGTCTATTCTTTAATATTTATTTTTGGTAAATTTCAACTGGATTTTCAGTTGAAGCCATTCCGAATCTTGTTTGATCAAAGATTTTCTGATTGTTTGGAGCAAGAGAAACCTTGAAATGAACTTGGCAGTGTGATAACAATGAGGATGATGATGATTTTAATTGACCACAAGTTTATGATATTAAATTCTGAATAACAAAAAGAGGCAAAAGAAAGATTATTACTTTCAGCTTCTGAAACTGGTAGTCTGTTGCTTAAACAAATTAATTCTCTGCCATACATTTCAAAAGGATCATATTTGCATTAATTTTTATTTATGCACTTTTCATTTGCTGATTTTAAATGAAAATGGTAGAGAAAATTCAGCCTTGTTAGATGTTTCAGCTGATGTGGAATTTTTTTTCGATATAAAATAAAATCTTAGCATGTTACTAAATAAGAATTAAGAATTTTAACAAATCAGATTTTGACAAAGTCAAACTAACTACAACACTGTTTCCTCTAATTAAAAAAGATCTTCATTTTTTTTTCTTCTCATGATAAAGAATAATTCCTCAATTTTATAAATTACTGAAACTTTATAGACTATAATAATATTAAATTTTTCATAACAATCTGCAACAATCAAGTTGTTTTTATATTGTGCCAAGCCACAAGAAACTGTTACCATTTCCAAGAAATATGTTCCATTAAGAATATTTTAAGAAAATTATTTAACAGAAGAAAATAAAAATTTAAAAACTTTGTTTTCTTGTAGAAATTGAAGAACCAATTAAAGAGCTGTAATAAATTCTGATAATTAAGTATTATTTTTTTACATTTCAGGATTGGTTTTTATTTTAAGCATCAAATATTTTAACTTTATTTAAACATTAGAGAAAAAGAACTTTTTTTTTTTTCAAAACTTTTTCTCAAAAATTCATGGACTGTATTAAGAATAAAGTTTTAAAAGTTGCAAATAATGGTGGTATAAAAAAAGTAAATGTTATACAAAAAAAATCTTAAATTATCATTATATGAAATTTTTGTTATCTATATAATAAATGCCAATGTCAGTGTGTCACACATTTTCAATTAAAGGGACACAACTCTCAGTAGCATATCTCCTTCATTGAACTTTTAAAATGTAAGCTTAAATATTAAAGCAATCAATTTTGAGTTCATATGTAGTTTGTTGTTGCTTATTGCATTTACTCCTGCCTACCTGTTGTGAAGGTCCAATCAAAAGTTCACTACAGGAGCTACCTTACATGCTGCCTAATAGGGCTGCTTTTAAGCTAATTAGGTAATAATTCCAAATAAAGGGTTAAAGGTCAGACAAATTCAGTTTATTTAGTCAATAAAAGAAAAATTTATGTCTGCTTTCCAAATTTTATATTGACAGTTGTTAAATAAAAGTTCATCATTGTTGTTTGGCGACAATAAGTCATGACTTAACAGTCATTTCCTTTCCAGGATATAAATAGAAAAATTCCTTTAAAAAACCAAAAAATATTGTTTATATTTACATGGCTTTAAAAGTTTTTGAATATACCTCCTGATTTTTATTTAGGGGTGAGTGGGCTGATGTTTTTTTTTTTATTTGATGGTGGGGGCTGATAATTTTTATTTGGGGTTGAGGTTGATGATTTTTTATTTGGGGGTGAAAGGGTTGATGTTTTTTATTTGGAGGTGGCGGGGGCTGATGGGTTTTTATTTGGGGATGCGGCTAATGGTTTTCTTTATTGTAGAAACAGTGGAAGAAAATAACAAAAACAAAAAATAATTAAACAGTAAAAAGATGTGAAACTTTTATACATTGCAAAATTTTTGCTCACTGGCAACTGTGGAAAAGAAAAAAAAATTCTGAGATAATTATCTCTATTTACTGCACAGTCTTTCTCTGGTTTATGTTACTTTTTTGATTATTGCAATTAATTTAATAGATTTTTTTTCTTTTCTTTAACAGATTTTATGCATCTAATAGCATGACATGACTAGATGTTATGATTTCATATCAATAAGATTGGAATGGTACCCTTTGATGGTACACTTTTGATTGGAAGTATTGACAAAATGTTCCTAATTTTATAAATTGCCATATATTATATGATTTGCCCCTTGAAAGGATTTTTTCAGATTAATAATTAATTTATTGATCAATTCTTATACCAAAGCATATAGAAATTATCAAGGTGTATTTATTTATATATTCCCTGTCCCGTCTGCAGTAGCAAGGGAAGTAAATCAACTTAAGTTAGCAAATCTATGAGTGATTACTTCCCTTTTTCAATAATCTATACAAATAAAATATTTGTGCATTTTGACAAAATTAGTTCCTGAGCAAAATGAACCATTTAATTAACCAGTTCATTTACTTCTACATTTCTTAGATTGCAGTCATATTTGTTCAATCCTTTTTTTATATGAGGCACTCAGATGCCTTCGTCTATTAATTGGTCATCTTGCTTGAACTTGGTTTTGAAATAGGCTTTGTCATTACTGTCTTTGTTGTTCTTTTGCTAATCTTTTTCTTCTGAAGGAGAATATTTCCATTTTACTTTTATATTAAACACAAACTTTTTAACATGCATAGATATTGAGCAAAAAGCAATTTATATAATACCAGGAGTATTCGATGAATCCTAAATAACATTAAACTGTATAAAAAGCATAAAAGTAGAACGGATTAATTAAACAGTTCATTGACCTCTATTTTACTTGTGAATTCTTTATTTCCGTTTTATTAAATCTCAACACATTATTTCATTGTATCTCACTATTATAATTTTCTAATTGCTGTTATTTTTGACAACTTTGTATACGAGTGTGTGTGTGTGTGTGTATATATATATATGATAGATAGATACACACTGCGAATATATGTTTTAAGAAAAATCTGAACAAGCAAATGTGTTTTAAGGCAAAACAGAAACTTGCTTGATTGTGAAAATCTTCATAGTCGAGTGGTTAAAACATGCCTGATTAGACGGTGGATCCTTCTGGAAAAGGGGACACTGGTTGAAATACTGCCAGAGGGCGCATTTTCTTTAAGTTTTCTCAAATACACAGGCTGGTAGACAAAATACTATTTAAAATAAACAGAGCATCTAATCAAATATGGGTATCCACTAAAAATAATATATATATATATATATTGGGAAAAATGTATGACAAAGGGGAGAAAGTTTTCTTGTGATGCGTTTTGTCCTTTAGGACATCATCGAACTAAATTTGTTATGTTGTTGCAACTACACATGTGCATGAACCAAGGATGCTGAATTTAAAATCTTTTTTTTTTTTATCTAGCCGATTTCATTTAGAAAAAAAAGAAAAATAATCTTAATGAAATCAGCTAGATAAAAAAAAAAAAGATTTTAAATTCCCAGCATCCTTGGTTCATGCACATGTGGAGTTGCAACAACATAACAAATTTAGTTCGATGATGTCCTAAAGGACAAAATGCCTCCAAGAAAAAAACTTTCCAATTTGTCATACATTTCCCCAATATTGTTCTTGATATATATATATATATATATATATATATATATATATATATATATATATATAATAAGCAAGGAACAAATGGTTACAATTTTACATTAGAAAATGTAGAAGATAGAAAATGATTTAGCTTTAAAATTTTTTAATCCAATAGGTTAGGACTGAGAAACTAACTGAACTCATTCTGCTTTTGATTTGATTTTTGCTATTGTTTTTAAATATTTTATATTTTGCATTTTGTCTTTTGATTACCCACTTATATAGATTTGAGTATCCTACCATCCATCAAATATCATGTTTGCATTTTTCAGATGGGTGGATGTAAATGGCTAAAATTAATTTGAGTATGGTTTTGCAATCAGTGTTAAAAGTCTGGCGGCGAAATGAATTCTGAAGAAAGAACGCCAAAGAATGTATCAATCAAAACATTTTCTTAATAACAACAAAGATGAAGACAACAGTCTAAGAAATAAGAAGAAATGTTTGCAAATGGAATAGGTATGAACTGATTTATTTGTATGAACATATGGTTTGATGTAAGTAAAATGACTTTTTACAGATATCAGCCAATGAGTATGAAGAAATGAGAGATGAAGACAGAAGCAGCAATTTATCCAAATATTTACAGACTTTTGTGTTGAATATAAGTTTTTTATTTTCATTGATTGGTACCGGTTTTTGTTTGGATGAGGGTGGGAAGAACTGAAAAGTTCTCAGCCTGACCAAGATTTAAAAAAAAAGAAATAACAAAAACAAATTCTGATGTTTGGTCATTTGGTCAGATTTTGGGAAGAAGTGGATTGAGCTGAGAACTTTTCAGCACCCCACCTCGTATGAATCTATTTTGAAAGCAACACCTACCTTATTCCAAATCAGTTTCTTTCTTCAGGCAAAAGTAATCCATTATTCTTACAAACTGGTCGTACTTTTATATATTCATTTATTTTTTAAAGAATTAATAAATTTATATTGATCCAACATTTGTTTTTTGTTTTTTTTACTTCAAACGTTATTATGGCAGACACTCCACATTTTCAAAGATGCTACATGTTTATTTATTAAACAGGTGAATATTATGTCTATTGGTTTGCATATTCAAGAAATCTTAGTAAAGAAAATGTTTACTCAAGCAGAGATTGAACCTTTACATTTATTTTCTTTATTAAAATTTCTTGAGTACACTGACTGACTGACAGACGTAATACACACCATTTAAATAAAAATTGGATGTCCAGTTTGAAATACAAAATATCTACCAGAATAATGTTTGAAGTAATAAAAAGTATTCATTTATATAACAACTTTTAAAATAAATTTGGTTTTACCTGCCATTGATGGTTATGAAACCTATCTCACAAGCCATTGTTAGTCTGACCCTGATAGGATACTGCCTGATTGTAGCTGGCCTTGTGCCAGACAAAGCCACCTTCACAATTATCAAAAGATTGAAGATTATGCTATGGTGTAGAGATAGCAAGTTAGTTTCACAAACAATTACGACTGTATGAATTCAGCACTCACTCCACCATTGTGGCCTTGTGTCAGACTAAGCCAATATCTATACAGTATGTAAGTTTGATTGTATAAAAGCATGAATAGCTTTAGTATTTAGTGGTATGTATGTATCTATCCACATAACTGATTTTATATATTATTATATATGTCTAAGTGTTTTGCTATTTTATGCTTTAAGAGATATTTTTGAAGATTTACTAAATCTAGACTCTGAACATTTAGGGAAATAACTTTTGTGTTGAATGAAAGAAAAGTTTTTATTCAGCTGGTAATTAGGATGGAACCTTAATTTTTTGAAAATTTATTTTCAGCACCATTGTTTCCCAATGAACCCTTACCCCCATCGATTGAACGGAATTGTTTTCCATGTGCATCTGTGTGTGTACTCGTTAATGTTGGTATTTATGAATTTGATGTCAGAGCAACAAGAGGAAAAACAAGCAAGCCAGAGAAAAAAAACAAAACATTGAAAGAAAAACAAACAGTAAGATAAAGAAAATTCATAAAAATAAAATAACTTAAAAAGAAAAAAAAATCTTTACAGTCTGATGATCTGCAGTAAAAATGGGGAAACTTATTGATTTTTTTGTTATTTTTTCTCAGTTGATTTTTGGGGAATATTTTATGATTTACAGGGTGGGGGTATTTTATGATTTGCAGGGTGGGGGTATTTTATGATTGGTTAAAGAAACACATAACTGGGCGGATTAAGCATTAATGACAAAAGATGAGCAAAGCAGCCGACATCTCCAAGTTTTCAAGAATTCTAGGTAAGTCAATTCTTTTTTTTTTTCTTTAAAAATATCGCACAGCACATTGTCATTAATACAGAAAATGGACACCACATCAATGTTCCTTTCACTCACTGTTTTACAAAGAATCCATACATGCATATACAGACAAGAAGACATATGCATACAGTATATATCTACACAAGGAAAAATGATATATATGCCATATATTTGCATGAACACACTTTTTATACACTGAATGTGTATAACCATAACACACCAGTTTTCCATACATCGTATGTGTTTGTGTGTATTCTTCCACACACTCTTATGTATAGTATGCATGGATAAATTAACAGTATCTGAACTGATGGCCCATATCCAGTTGTAACAATCAGATATAGCCATACATTCCCATACATACACACAAACCTAAGCATGTATGACACAAACACACATTTTTATGTTTTTTATCATTTCTTGTTTTTGTCTTGTCATAAATGTTGCTGTAGTCAGTTTTTCTGGCCCAGTAATCAGAAGGTGAAAGGAGAGCAAAAGATGTGCTGCTGTGTGTGTTGAGTTCAAACATTAAAATTAAAAGGAAACTGTTAATTACTTACGGTATTCATATATTTCAGGATGGAAAGTTTTCAATGTTTTGTTTTTGTTTTTCAGGTTCTTTTTATTATTTTTAGCTTCCCTTTTTTCTTATTTTACATTAAATTTAAAAAATTTTTTTTCTCTCTCATTTTTTCTTTTTATAAAACAAAGTTTTCTTTTAATTAATTTTTTATCATTTCATGTGTGTGTATGTTTATGTCTGTATAATGTTTCTCATAAGTGTTTATATTCAATAAAAGTTACAAAGGGTATTTTTCAAAAATCTTTTTTGAATTGTCATTTACAAACTAAAAAAAAAAAAAGAAACAAACAGGAAAAAGTATTTTTTTTAAAAAATGCAGCCATACTTATGGTGTAAAATCAAACATTTTAAACAGATTATGTTAGTATATAAGATAGACATGCTATTTTTTCTGTAGAGAAAACTTAACTGTTTATGACTGAAGAAGAAAGAAAGAAAGAAAGAAAGAAAGAGACAGTGAGATGGAGTGAGAAAGAGTGATAGAGAGAGAAAGACATTGAGTTGTGGAGAGTAGAGAAGAAGAATGTGAAAGCATTTTCCTTTTTTTGACAATGAAATTTTTCTGCTTTTGACAATCACACATGCAATGTTTCTTTTTCCTTATTTTTTTTTTTCATTTGGAACTCAGGAGGATAAATTTAACCACCACCACCACCACAATAAATTTGAATTATTTCTGTGGGGGTCATTCTATTGGATTTGTTTTTTGTTTTAGTTTTTTTTTTTTTTTTATTGGAATAGTAGAATATTCTTCAAATATCAGGGCACTTCTGGTGTATAAAAACCTAAAAAAAATTCTGCTTCAATTCCTTTGTATGCTTTTCTCTTTTCTTCTTCTTATCTACAACAACAACAGTGACAACAAGAGAGGCATTTTTTAAAGGGTCTTTCAAATAATGTTTTACTATTTTTCTATATGATCATGGCCTTATGTATACTTTTCAATAGAAATTTCTACCAACTTTTTCTCTTCATTATTTACTTCCATATGCTTTTATTTGAAATTTCAGAAATTTATGCGTTAATATTGCCTCCGATAGACTTGTTCCCTAAGAGTCCCGATATTCATGATTTAGCCAAGTGTGCTAAGGGGACATAACTCGGTTTTAAAACATGGCTTCTCTAAGATGAATTGCATGCTAATTCAAATCTATTAACATGCTCGCTTTAATGACACAATTAGTTATGTATTTTGCAAACAGGAATAATTGTGTTTGAATTCATTTTTGTTTCTATTTTTTTCTTCTAAATGGTAAATATATCATTTATCAATGCACACACCATCTTGAAACTAATTTGTAGCAGATATGGATGGAATACATGTCAATGTCCTGCACACCCAAAGAAAAAAAAATCAACAATTTATAACAGGTAAAAGAACTTTGGAACAACGAAATTATGAAAATAAATTGTGTTACATATAAAACATTTTCTGAAGAAAGCCACTTTACATGAAAAAGATTCTTGAGAGTGGTAATTAACCTAGATTTTATTTTAAAACTAACCCCTGCCAATTCTAAATCATAATAGTATCACAATTAATACTACTGATAAATGTTATTGAAATAATTGTACAAATTATATATCAAATACTATTACAACTAAAAACAGTGATAATAAAATGTACATTTATGATGATTTTTTTATTTAAAAATAAGTTAGACTTCAAAAATGTTTTAATGTATATATATATATATATATATATATATATATATATACACTGATGTGTATGCAAACTGGATTGATCCAAAGTAATGACTCCTGTTTTTAGTTTTATTCAAATTTTGTGGGTGAGGTTTTAATTCCTCCAAACTTATAATGGTAGAAGGAATAGATTGCGTTGATTGCACATAAACCCAGGGGTTGGAAAGGAAAACCATAATATTCTTTCCAATGAAGAACCTTCTTCTCTAAGACTATCAAAGTTTGAATCAATTCAAGAGTTTATGGGAGAGTATAAACAAATTTTCAAAAACCTAAAAACCTGATAGTTTCACAGAAATTTTGATTATTTTATGTTCACATGAAATCTGAGTTTTTGTTTTTTTCATAAAATTTTGTACAGGGAAAGAGGGCTGACCTAATTTTTAAGAAGCCATGTTATTATTAAAAATGTGTCTAAGTTATCTACTTGTTGAGATCAATTTTATCGAAAAGAAGAAAGAGAAATCAATGTGAGAGAACATTTCTGTTGTTGCTTTAATCTCAGTGACACATTTAAATCCTGTTTCTATGAAAAAATATGGGAAGCAGTTTGAAACTAGGTTCATCCTTGAAAGTGTATTTCTCTGTAAAATTGAATTAAGTTTCAAAAACTTAATCTTACACTAAACAGATAAATTCAGCACAAATGAATCTCATGTCAAGAAAAAAGTGAGACTTGAGAAATACAAGCTTAAATGTTATTTATATTAACTGATAAGAATGTATGTGTGTGTATATATATATATTATATAACAAAAAGGCTGAAACACTAATATTTCATGGTTATAATTTATTACATTGAAATCGTAATTACAATCCAATTCGTCAGATCTACAAATTTGTAGGTGTAATGAATTGGATCGTAATTACAATTCCAATGTAATAAATCATAACCATGGAATATTAGTGTTTCAGCCTTTTTTATTATATTCTTACTCTGTCCTTGACATTGAGTTCTACCTGGATTCTATCCGCTTGGAAATTCATATATATATGTATATATATATATATATATATATATATATATATATATATATATATATATTACCAGCTTGTAGGGATAATTCCAAGAAAAATATTAATCCAGAGAAAGCTCAATGTAAACTACAGAGCATAATAATAATAAATCAAGAAGAAAACATTAAAGATACATTTTGGTTACAATTTATTTCATAAATATTTCTAGATCCATCTTTTCAGGCCAAGATTTTTTTATCTGAATATAGAAATCAGACCAAGAACTTTTGGTCTGAAGAGATGATTATAGAAATATTCATGAAATAAATTATAACTGAAATGGATCTTTTAAGGTTTTCTTCTTGATTTATTATAATGCTCTGTAGTTTATTATATATATATATATATATATATATATATATATATATATATATATATATATATTTCATTTAGATAGCAATTGTTCTTTTGAACTTGTATCGCTAAAAACAACAGGCTTTTTATGTCTATTAAATTTAATATTAATTTTTTCTAATGTCTGACGATCTGTTCACAAACAGTTTTTGTGTGGATAGTTTGGTAAAG
>CAHIKZ030003485.1:0-2500 GCA_903632075.3 Acanthosepion pharaonis | reverse complement strand
AAAAGATGTCTTCTTATGGGGTAATGGTTAACAAGTTAATCTTGCAGACCATTGCTTCTGCATAGTGAGTTTGACTCTCACTGTGTATCCCCATTTGTGGCCTTGTGTCAGACTAAGTTTTGTAAATAAGCTGACTTAAAACTAGGCTGAAGAAACTGCATGAAACGGATTTCTTGTAATTACAGTGAAACTTTGTTATAAAAAGTAGAAAAGTGAATAGAAAACGCTTTCTTTTTGGGTCAGCTTCCTAAGTTTTAATATAAAACTTTACAAAAATAAAATCAACAACATTAAAATAAATAAACTACAAATAAATATCAAATTTAATAACAATAATGATTATTCATGATATAATACCTGTCACCTGTTCATATATATATATATATATATATATATATATATATAATACACAAGTAGTCTTTCATTAATACAAGTTTGATTAAAAATGATAGACAAGGAATGTATTTTTTTTATTGTTAGTTAATTTTTGCTAATGCAGAAGAGAGAATGCATTGGGGTCTGGATTCTATGACTGTAAATATGGTTCAAACATTTGTGATCTTTGCATTTCCAACATACCTTCTGGTCTTTATCAAGATCAGGGAAATATTGCGTACGGTTCACCTTTCACATTTTCAAGATTTCAAATTTGGCATTTAACACTGTGTATTATGAATAAACCAATTATTATAGTTTAGTAATTTATTATGAAAATTTAAAAAGGCATAAACATGTTACCAATAATAATTGTTTTTAAAAAAAATATTAAGCAACGGTAATATCATTTACAATTACAAATGATTCACACAGATCAAATTTGTATGTTGGATATATAACTACCATTATATCATGTAGGTTAACATGTTATCTATCATGTTGAAACACCATTTGTGCTCATGTTAATGAACATAAACTGCAAGGTAATAATATTTCTACTTGCATACCACAAATAGTCATAAACAACAGGCCTATCTTAATTGTAAGAAAAAAAATGCTTTAATATCTTGAAGCTCTTAACATAAAATCAAGAAATAGAAAACATTGTCAGTTTGGAAATTGTAATTTTAAAAATAAATTTAAAAATTGATAAATGCATTTAGCTGACTGAAGATTTTTGCTTGTTATTTTTTTTTTTTATTATCATACCCACATACAAATCCTGATTTTGAAAATATGAATCCCAATCATTCCTTATGCTTGATAATGGGCAAAATTCTGTATCACAAATGTCCAAACATTATTTACAGTCATTAAATACAGATGTGTCTTCTCTTCTACAGAATAAAACTTATCTAAAAAAAGTAAAAAAAATAATCACTACTTATCTTCTCTTCTTTAATCAAATTTTATAGTAAGAGTAATATATATATATATATATATATATATATATATTTATATATAAAGTAAGAGTGGCTGTATTCCAGTCAAAATAATCACATCCTTATCACATATTCTTTATCACATCTTCAGCTTTTCTTTCTTTTGAGGTCCATGTAAATAAATGCGTGGTGTGTGTGTGTGTGCGCGCATCTACCTTACAAAAAATGATAATCAATATTTACAATTTAAAAATTCCTCAAAGAGAAAACCATTTGGAAAATTAACAGGGTATGTTTTCCTTTTTGTGCCATTTTTTTTTTTTACTTTTATTCATTAGCATTAAGGAGGTTTAAGCATTTTGTTTTATTTGCTAACATTTCAATCATTTTGTTTGTTTGTTTTAAATTCTCTCACATTTTCCTCTTTTGTTTCTTTTAGATTTAACCAAACATAAACTTATTTACAGAGTTTGACAGCATGTTATAAATTGTCGCCAAATCAAAAGCAGGGATTAGCCAATTAAAATGTTCCAGCCTCAATTCCAAATCAGGAAAATTTGAAAAACTAATGACAATTTTTATTTTTTTTTTATTTGTTTCCTAATCTCAATCCACCCATCTAAAATTCATCTTCAATCATTTTTTAAAACTTTTTTTTTTATCCAAGAAGAACTAATTTCATTATTGAGTTTCATTATTTGTTTTTTTTTGTCTTCATTCATCATTTTCTTCATCCATTCTTTCTCTCCATCGCTCTGTCTTATTTTACCTAAACTGATGTTTCCTATCAGAGTTCACTGGTAATAAATTTATGCTAATTTTAATCCATTTAAGGTAAGGAGGGGAAGGTTATAATCCTTGCTTTATCAGATTAGTATCATCATGCACAAAGCTATGACTAAGAAAAGAGAAAAATATTTTATACCCCTGTTCTTTTGTTTGTTTGTTTTTGTTTGTTTGTTTTAAGCACCTATCAAGTTATGTCAGTTTTTTTAAAGGGTGCCTCCATTGTTAATTTCAAGTCTAGTACTTCTGCTGTTAATGGGTCAATGCCATGTAATAAAAAGTTTTTGCTTGCTTCATTGCAAATATCACCAACTTCACGTACGTCCATTAGTTTTACGAGCACTCGAGGATATAAAACCTTAGCATAGTCCAAAGGATATTTGGTATAAATATAC
>CAHIKZ030003484.1:0-88140 GCA_903632075.3 Acanthosepion pharaonis | reverse complement strand
ACTATATATTACTAAGTTTATAAAAATAAAAATTTACTGAATCAGAGAAATGAAATAGCTATTATATGCTGTCATTGTCAAAAATTTTCCTTAAATAATATTTAAATAAAAAAAAAATTTAAAAAAAACATAGGTCTATATTACATATTAAAAATAATTTTAAATAAAAAAAACTAATTCTTTAAAATTTAAAATTATAGTTAAAAGTATTCAAACATAAGCATCTTTTAAAAATTGTATATAAATAAAATGTATGCTAACCTAAACACCTCTATAATAAATGTACTAAGATGATACTTGAATGAATCCAATAAAACACCTACTGAAAAATGAAATTATAACAAAAAACTAGATGATGTAAGGAAATGGATGATAAATTGTTCTTTGATACATATGAAACCCTCATGTTATTTTGAAATAAATAAATTAATTAATTAATACATAAAGTTTACTAAAAATGAGAAATGACTTAGATATTTTTGTAGTAAATGCCATTTATATTACCATAAATAATTTTAAATATAAATAGTTTAAAAATTGTAATTTATATATGATTTAATATGGAAAAATAATTTTACTTACTATGAAAATTAAATCCTTCTGTTATAAAAATAATATAGTCTATTAAAACTAACAATGAAAATATTTTAAAATTTTAAAGTTGGTAATTTTAAAATTGTAATTAAAATTGTAGTTAAATAAAATGAATTTAAACCTGTTCTTTTATTTTTAAATATGAAACTTTATTACTTAAAAGACATATATTTAAAATAAATAAATTAATAAATAATAAATAATGTTTACTAAATCTGAGAAATGACTTAGCTAGTTTTAATGAGTAAGTTCCATTAATATTACTTTAATAATATTTAAATATAAAAGTTTAAAAAATTGTAATTTTATATACTTGATATGGAAAAAAATTTTTTACTTACTATAGTAATTTTCCTTCTGTTAAAAAAAATAATATAGTCTATTAAAACTAAACAATGAAAATATTTTAAAAATTTAAAGTTTGTAATTTTAAAATTGAAATTAAAATTATTCTTAAAAAGAATATGTATTCTAACCTAAATTTCTTTTAAATAATACTAATAATGACTTAAAAAAAATAAAAAAAAAAAAATACCTATAGTAAAATAAAAATAAAATTATATGAAATGCCATAAGATGTAAATTTTTTGAATGACCCATGTCCTTTTTAAATTACATGAAAAAATTATAATAATAGGTTTATATATAAAATTAAAAGTTTACTAAATCAGTGAAATTAAGTAATCTTTTTTGGCGTCATAGTCATAAATTAAAAAAAAAAAAAAAAAAAAGAAAAAAAGCTTAAATATATAAATATATATATATATATATATATGGAGGAAATATCTTACTTATTTTAAATTATTGTGTGTAAAAATAAAAAATTAAATAGGGATCATATTTCAAAAATTTTTAAAATCCATTGGAAAAAAATTTTAATTTTAAAAGGTGGTTTTTCTGAAAAATTAAAAGTTAAAAAAAACTGTTTTTTTTTTTTTTTTTTTCAATTTTTTCATCCATTAAAAAAAATTTTATGTAAAATACATCCTATTTTAAAAAATGTGTATAAACAATTATATATATTGCCGATAACTTTTTTTTTCAGATACATATGATTTTATTAAGTAAAATAAATTTGAAAAAAATAAATTAATTAATCCCAATAAAAATTGTTAAAAGTTTAAATAAATCTCCAAAATGAAACAGGATGTTTAAAAAATATGCCATTAAATTTAATATTTAAATTTAAAAGATTTGCAAAAAAAAAAAAAATAAATTTATAAATACTTTGATTTTTTAAAAATAATCTAACACTTATTTTAAATCAATTAATTTATATATATGGAAAAACTAAACCTCCACATTCAAATTTTAAAAAGTTGTATTTTTTCAGATTTAATTAAAATTCATATTTTATATTTATCCTATCATTCTAACCTAATATCTATTTTAAATAATATATATTCGCATATATATATATCCAAAAATAAGATATATATAGTATATAAAAAATATGATGGAACTATGCCTTGAAGAAAAAAATTAAAATAATTAAATGTCCTCTTTTTAATTACATGTTTAATATTATTATACTTAAATATATAAAAAAATAAGTTTATAATCTTAAAATTAGAACCATTTAACAACAGTAAACACTGATAAATATAAAAAAAAAAAAAACTATAAAATTATACATACTTAATTTATGTTTGTAATCCTACATAATATAATGAGATGTCTAATACATTTAACTTTTCTATAAAAACAATATAGTAAAATAAAAAAACAAAAGGAAAATATTTCAAATCGTAATTTTAAAATAAAATTATTCAAAAAAAAGTTTAAAAAATTTTAAAAACAATGACGTTGAAATTTATTAATTTTTTTAAAAATTTTTTTTTTTTTTTTTTTTTATTATTTTTAATTACTGTGTTCTTGTGTATCAGGTTTCATTTCATTTATTTTCACGCGCTTTTTTTTTATACATTATAACAGAATTTTCATTACTGTCATAAATAAAATCTAGACATACCGTGTTCAATTTAAGTACAATATTCTGTAACCATGCAAACGTTATTTATTTTCATTGTTTTTAAATTAAAGTAAATTTTAAATTTAATCAATCCCTTAGATTTATTTGAAGATAAATATTTCTTCAACAAATATCTTTTTTAATTTATTTTAAAAATAAAAATTTTGTTTTTTATTCTTCTATTTTTGAAACATGAAGTGATAGCAAAAAAAACCGATATTTTAAATCAATTAATTTATAATATATAATATATATATTATATAAGCTATATATTTTCAAATTAAAATTATAAATTTACTATAAAATATATGTCATTTAAAAAAAAATTATTTCAAATGGGTTTTTCCAAATTTTTTTTTTGGTTAGATTTTGGCGGTTATAATAGAAAAAAATAAAGTAAAGTCACCATTATGAAAAGAACAACTAAAAATCATATTATTATAATATATATAAAACAATGGTGTTTCAGTTATAAAAATGCATGAAAGTAAATATATTTTTTAAAGTTGTTAATAAGTTCAACTTATTGAATCAGTGAATTTAGAATTACAATTTGTCAAGTTTTATTTTTTTATATTTTAAAGTAAAACGATATTTCAAAATTTTTCTGAGATTAACAATCTGTTTGTTAAGGAATTTAAAAAAAACTCATTATTATCCTAATGAAATTTTTACGATCTACCCACTGAAAAAAAAATTCATGGATTAAAATATTTTTTCATAAATATTTATTAAAAATAGATGGAATTGAAATGTTAATTCTAAATTAAATTAATTCGATTTTGACATGAATATTTTAATAGCATTTTTTATTTTTTTTTTTTGTTTTGTTTTTGAATTTGTTCTTCCGACTTCGGGAAACATTTTTTTTAATTTACTTTTTTACTTATATTTTGATCTGATATTTGGATTTTTTTCAGTGTTTATTCAAGATCACTTAAATGTAACGACTTAAGACTCAGTTGTAAAAATAAAAGTTTTATAAATTTTTAAAACATCAAGTAAATTTCCACTACTAAGAGCATCAAATTCTGTCAGTGCATTTTTAAGATTTGTCCTCAACAACTACTTTTTGTCGAAAGTCTTTATTTCGAAAAAATGTTTTGTTAGGTAAACAAAAAAAAAAAAAATTAACTAGTCTAATTATTTTTAGAGTTTTACTTTATGTAGAGGAATTTTTAAAATCTTTAATAATGCAATTTTAAATTTTTAACTGATCGGACAGGTGTTTTTTTAAAGATTATTTTCATTTTTAGTTAACTCTTCTTTTTAGTATTTATTTTTTCAAAACAACCATCCTAAAATAATTAAATTACACATAAAAAGAAAAATGGATTTTTTTTTATTTTAAATATAAACAAAATATATTTTGAAATTTGAAAGATGTTGAACGATGTCAGTTTTGTTAGGCATAAATAAAATTCCTATATAGATGATTTATTCAATAAATACGTTTTATAGTTTTGATGATATCTTGCCACTATCATTTCTATATTTATATATACTAACGCATATAAATTTATATATATATATTTTCATTGATGTAATTTTATTTTATGATCATCTTTTTGTATCAAAATCGTCCTTGTTTTTATTTAGATTTTCAATATTGTGTCTATTAAGATCGTGAAAAATGAACACAAGTGTTTTGTTTTGTGTTAAATCTGTCAAACTTGATATTTGTCAATCGTTAAATTCCATAAATTCTAAAAACCTGTTACATTACAACTTGACAGTAATAATAACTATTTTTTAATCACCTGAATTCGAAGAAAAGAGTCTTGTTAACTTGTCATCGTCCGTATCCAATAATCAAGTTTTTGGGATTTAAAATTTCGAATTTTTTGCTTTATGAAATTTACTGACACTTTAGAAATAAGTAAAAGTGATTATTTTGCAGAGGGTTTTAAATTTTTATTTGGTACTCTTTGGCAAAACTCGGGAAAATGTGTTAAAAAAAGAAACAGAAATCAGATTGTTCAAGCAATAAAAATAGAAATTACTCTTTCCTTCCAGAAGCCGAGTTAAATCTTTCTTTAATTACAAAATAATAAGTTTTTTTAAAATTATTCATGTCATTAACAATTTCGAACTGAAATATTATTTGCTTATAAATCTACCTTTTAAAAAAAAAGATCCAGATTATCTGACAATACGGGCTGGTGTTACATTTTTTTTTTTTAACCGTTTTTTTTTAAAAATATTATTAAAAAAAACACAAAAATTAATAAATTTACCTATTCGTTTATCTGTTATATCATTTATACAAAGTTCGTTAAGTTCTGTTACTCGACGATCCAGAAGATCAACTGATTGTATTTCTTCACGTAATTTTCTGAGGCAGCTCTCTAGCAAACTCAGTGCCGCCATTTTTTTAAAAAACGAAAGTAAACTTTCATGGGTTCTGATTGTATTTCACACATGCACCGGTTCCACCACCCCGAGGCTTTATCACTCCCTCTCTCTCTCTCTCTTTCCATCTATAGATACAGGTGTATGTATATACTGATCTCAAGATATAAAATTAAATTGATATAATTATTCGGAAAATTGAAAATATAATAGCAAAGAAAGACTTATGACGATATTTTTTAATTGATGCTTTTTGGATTGATTTAATTTTTTTAAATAGAATAAAAAAAAATTCTTAAATTTATAAACTTTATTTTGTTAATTATCCTATTGTTGAGATCTTTGATTGCAGTTAAGTGATTTTTTAAAGAAGTTGATTTGATAAATTTGTTGTGCTGGTTTTTCTAATAGGACCAAAAGTTTTTAAAGGGAGATAACTGATTTTTGGCATTTTTGGCATGGTAATGGAACTAGAAAAAATTATATTGGACGAAATAAAGGGGTTCACTTTTTCCTGAATATCATGATATTACTATGGATCAACGTGAATTATATAACAAAGATGGATCTATTACCTGTAAATAGTATAAATAATTAAAATACCTCATAACAAATATAGAAAATAATAAATTTTCGTGTGAATATATTTTGTTCGTTTTTTTCATCATATTTAATTAATTTCTAGTCCTAAAAGCCGAAAATATCACACTAAAACTTTCTTCCATCCACTGTCATACATTTTCATTTTCCTATGTTCCATTGATAAAAAAATATCCATTTATATATTATATATATATATCATATATATATTTATATATAATATCATATGTAAAAGGTTTTATATTGGCTCTTTTGACTGACAAAAGGAATAGAAATAAAAATATATACCAACATTCAATATGGTTATTTTTTACTCAATAAAATGATTGTTAATGATTTTTCTTTGTTTTTTAAATTATAAACCCTATTGCAGGTTATTTAAATCAGAAAAAATTTTTCAATTGTTCAGAATTTTTTTTTTAAATTACTGATGGAATTTACTTATCAAATGTACCCATTAACCTAATGAATTTATTATGGAAATTGAAAATAAGGAAAAAATTGTTGTCTGTGATCAGGAATGAATTTGTTTACTGATGAATATATTATTAACCAATAGGAATGTAAAATGCATTGCTAATGATTTTACAATTCTGAATGCATTGAAAATGAGGAACACCTCGCAGTGGTCAGGAACAAATGCAAGTTGTTATTCACTGATAGAATAGAAATTATATAATTGTAATACATATTAATACATGGCTTAATTGAAAATGTGGATCCTAAGGGAAACATCAGTTAGGAATTAATGATTTTTTACTGATATATAATAAAACATAATGTATTTACTAACTTATTGTTTAGATAATAAGGTTTTTTGTAAAATGTGTGAAAGTGAGGTATTCAACTTGTGTGTTATTCAGGAATGAAATGCAAGATATTACTGAACAAAACCATTAAATGTACAATGTAAATACATTGCATATGTTTTACTATAAATGTATCTAAAATTATATTGAAAATAATTGTAGTGGTTTTCATCATAAATTAAGATCACCCCTCCAATAGGCTTCATATATATATAATATATATATATATATATATATTTTATATATAGGAATGTATATTTTTAGGAAGAAATATTATATATCATATATATATATATATTATATATATAGAATATATTATATATATAATAAATGCATTAATAATTTTGAGGAATGTATTTTATCAGGAATAAAGGGATTTGTAAATATAAAAATTAATTGCACATCCAGTAGACAGTCTCTTTCATTAAACATCCTACACATTTGTCTTATTAAAGAAAAATATTTTGACAAAAAAATCTGAATGAATTGATATAAAAGGCAAAAATTTTCACCTTTTTTGAGTTCAAGTTATCTGTTTGGATAAGGCTTGGTCTTATGTAAATCATTGTCTTTTTATGTTGAATTGATGCATTTAAAAATGAGGAAAAATATGTTGTCAAGATGGTTTATTAATGAAAACAAGCATTACTGATAAAATAGGGTTATTCTAATTTAAATACATTATTGTATTATTTTAATGTATAGGTTCTGATTGAAAATCAGGAGAAAATTCAAATCCTGACAGTGATGGTTTCAAGCAATCCTGAAAAAATGTCCTATTTGATCTAAATTTTAAATTTCCTTGTAAACACATGTCATGCATTGGACAACCAAATACCATGCAAAACTGGAGATTTAGTATTTGCTTTGAAAGAATATCTTTGAATGTGATTTCTGTAAACTTTCAAAGCTATGTTCTTTTGAGACGCCTAATCAACATTAATTTAAATATAATTCATTTCAAAAATGAACTTTCTATATAAATTTTGAAAATGAAGTATTAATCCTATAATAGAACCAAAATATCTGAATCACATTTGCAAAGTAATTTCCAATTCTGACTAACAGTTTTAATGCTTTTTTCCTATAATAATAAATTTGGAAAAGCATTTTTTCTATCCTTTCATCTCCTAGATATGGGTTTGTCAGACTTTGGCAAAATTTTTCTCTCTAGTTTTGGTTAACAACCAGAAGGGCATCCTTAAATTTAAAACCATGGAAACAGTAAGAGAAAACTGGTATCGTTTCAGTTAAATCAGTTTAAAATATATATGATAAGACAATTTCAAACTGTTGATTTTTAATGCTAATTGATTATCCAGTTTGAATCTTGATTTTTAACGTGGTTGAATGAAGGCATTTAAAGTTTCAGCCAACAATGGATGAGAGAAAGAGTGAGCAAATTTTCCCAACCAAAACAATTTTTAAAAATCTATCATTAACAAGATAAAAAAATAAAAATAAAACATCATTAAGAAGGTTTAAAGATGAGAGTTTGTAAAGAGTCTAGAAAATAAATTTTGTTTAACCAAATATCTCTGTCACAGATATATAAAATTTGTGTGTAATATATGTAGATGTGAATATATATATATATATATATATATATATAATTATATATATATATATATATATAGGATGCTACATATATGATTGACCATTGGTTAGCACATTCTATAAAACATAATTTTTTGTTCTATTTATGAATCAAACAGTTGATTTGTTAGGAAGGAGGCTTCCTGATGTTATCGGTCTGAAAGGGGACGATCTTTTTTTCTCTACCTTTGGAAAGTGCCTAAAACCATACCACAGGTTGTTTTTACTAACCTTTAATGGTTAACTATCAATTGGGTAGATGGAACATACTTTAGTGAAATTGTTTTTTATAATGACAAAAGCCACATAACATCATGGCACAGGGCATGAGCATGCTGGCCTTTTTTATAAATTATTTTATCATGCTTGATAAAACACTCACTTATTCTGTCTATTTTGTCCCATGTCTTTTAAAAAAAAAAATATTGAATAAATACATTTTTAAAATCAGTTAACATTAATTAATTCAAGATTTTTTTAAAAAGTTATTTTAATTGAAGAATATAGACTCTAGCAAAATAACATAATGTTGTTTTTCCATTCTAATTTTGAATGTTTTTAGATCAAATATTTTTGGGAATAACCATTATTCTGTAAAATTACTAATTTAAAAAATAAAAATATTGTTCTTGAGGAGGGAATTGAACCACTTTTAAATTAAACCCCACAATTTTGATAAATTTTACTAAAACTTTTCATCTGATAGAAAAGTGAGTAGTTCTTTCTCTATGATTTGAACAAAAAAATGTTAGAAGTTGTCAAATATATGTTTATTAAATTTGAGGGTTTTATTTTTTTAATGTTTAAACATGTATAAATCGTCTGTAACAATTAGGCGTGGTTCAGTCAGCCTTTGTGACTTTCTTCATTTCACTGTGATTAAAAAATAAATGAAATTATATAGTCAAAAGAAGATGTCTGTGTGTGTGTGTGTGTGTTTGTCTATGCATGTGTCCACATTTCTCGACCAATTTTGATGAAATTGTACACACATGTTGCAAATTTACCAAATTAGTTCAAGACCAACTTTTCAATCTCCAGGCACCCACTCCCGGGTTTGGCAGAAAAATCGATAAAATTGAAGGTAGGTACGACTTTTTGAAAAAACCAAGGCAAAGTTACACGCGAACAAAATATTTTACTGGATGAGCTGATGTTCTTTGCACTTAATGCAAAACATAGCTCATGTTACGAGGTTTATGTAGAGTGCTTGATAGTTTTCCTGCGACATTGGCTTCACACAAAAAAATTGCAAAAAAAAAAAAAAAAAAAAAGGTTTTCATACTACTTAAAAAAAAAAACTTGAATAACTTCCTCATTTTTATCCGATTTTCTTCAAACATGTCGCAAAAATTTGCCATCATGCAAGAAATAAGATAGTGTGGTTTTAGTCCTGCTCGCTTCTCCGCATATAACGAAAAACCACGAAAAAACTGTTCAAAAAGACCGTTTTTCGGCCACAATTCCTTTGTTTTTCATCCGATGCTTTCCAAATTTGCCACGTAAATTACATTTGACACACAAATTGTCTTGCGTGAATGTTTGGTTTAGATTATTTCAGTTAAGTGGACGAAATCTGCGACAAACTAGGTCCAAAATCGGCTTTTGCCATTTAGCCAATAGTTTCTTCATATGATTCCATCCTAAATTGGCATTCGAACAACCTTTGATGCAAAGATTGTTTGAGAAGGATTATTGAAGCGTTAAAAGGAAAAATTCCCGAAGAACCTCTTATTAACCCCAGCTTTACAGTAAACGTGCGAAGGAAGGGGGGGTGTTCATGCGTTTGCACTTGCAGTTGAATCAAGCTCTAACGCTTCATCCCTGTTTTTGTTTGATTATTAGATTTGTGAACAATGCCATACTATTTAAATGTTATTACGGCCATGGGAAATTTACTGAATATCTAAAACATTGAAACAATTTAACCCCGAGCAACGACCACACAAAATGAAGGTTTTATCGATGGAATTCCTTTATTAAGAACAATCAAACACTTGAAAGGACATACCATAAAAAAATGATGGGGGGGAGTAACATTAGTATACCAACGGATGATGCATGCAAGCAAAACGCAGGCAGACATTTCTAATATGCTGGTGTAAATAAGTATAGAACTATGTTTGTGTTTGTGAATAAATTTATCGATGTTTACTGTTTTTTAAATGTACAATTCTCCATGATTTTCTCTCGTTTTCATTTTTTCTGTGCGTATCCCTTTTTAGTTCTTGGTAAAGTCAGAAAAAGTATTTTTGACATTTTATATTCTCATATATATATATATATATATATATAATATATATAATAAATAATAAAAATATATATATTTTGGATTCACATTTTCTTACCTTTCTTGATCGTCATAAATATTTTTTACTTCTTGTGAACATACACCATTTCTTTTCTCACTAAAATTTTCCAACACTGTTTCAACAATTGAACTGAAAGTTCATTAATGTGAGGTGATTTGTTCAGTCAGTAAAAGATTGAGAGAGGATGCTGGTTGTATGTTTACATGGACAAATATATGATGAAGCTGCACTATTATTTGGTACACCCACAACTGTGATGGAAAACCAACAAAGTTTGGTGGTATCATAAGATAATTCCAGGATGCTTTGGGTTATATATATATATATATGATTCTTTATACCCCTATTGAACCATTCCTGATACCAAGATTAACATTTGATAAAAAATTAATTGGCAGCAAATATGTATGAAATTATGCAATCTAATATCTCAGGATGAATCAAATGTCTAAACACCTGTTTTTAAAGCTCCTCTTTTGTGAATGATCCAGGCACAAATCTGGAATCAAAAAATTCATTATGCTGAAAATAAGATTGGTAATGTTTGGTGATGGGTTGACACTTTATGAAATTTAAAATTCCCTAAAATATCTAAAAAATTGAAAAATAAAAATACCTAGTATTCTTGTAACCCAGATATACAGAAATTGTCAATGTAATTCTTTTGTTTATCTGGAAATCTCTTGTATCCAGGTTTGGTCTATTTTAACAACATTAACACAAGCTCTTGACTGGGACCAGAAAAATCTCTTTATATCCGGTTTTCTCTTATATCCGGGTCTCTTATCTCCACTGTTTACAAATTACTGAAGAAAAAGAAGATTTAAATATGTAAAAACAGATGTAACATCTTAAAAATACTTTATTCAAATTAAATATAAACTAAATTTTTATTTCACTCTTATATTGGATGCCCTCTCAAGGCTGTGCATGCTCAATTTGTCATGATTATACTGATTTCAAGGATTTGTTATAGAAACCTGAAAACTCATGCCTTCTGTTGTAGAATACTAAGAAAAAAGGCTTCCCTGATGAAAAAAGATAAACAGACTGACTCCTATTTATAAATAAAGTAAAAAGGTCACATGAAAAAAGGATTTGAGGAAAAGCTTTATGGGCACTTCAACAAGGTTTGTTTTATAAAATCTAGCATGTTTAAGATATCAATTATGACTGAATAGTGAGTTTGATACTCAATACGTGCTTTTGAAAAGAAAACCTTTTGCAACCATCTAAGTAAAAATGGCGGTCATTTCATTATGTTTTCTTGGGTGCTAGATGTTATTATGATAAATGATATGGACAATATACCAGAATGGACCCTATGGGAAAATCACTTCTTAAAAAATCTTGTTCTTAAATAGAATCATCTTAAAATCAAGATTAGGATGGAAAGGTAGTGTCCCTTCATCAGTTTTGCAAAATTTTTTTGAGTCCTGCACATTTGTGTTCCGAAAATAGGATTTAATCAATCATCACTTTGAAACCACAAAGGTATAGGAGATTGCAAATGTCTGCATTGGTATCCACCAAAAACTGTTTTCAAAACCAAATTTCTTCTTTTTCAAGTTAAAGAAGAGTACATGTGGATGTTTGCTCATTCGCAACAATTGTGGGAATTTTTTCCAAGAAAATTTCAAAAGTTTAATTACCTTCCCTGAAATTTTTTAAAATTATAGAGAAATCATTTCTTTTGACCATGGTTGAAATGCCTTTCATTTTTCAGCTTTGTTTTTTGCTCTTGTTTTGTTATGTTTGAATTTTTCAGGTTTTTTGAATGAAGCGTAATATTATTAAAGTTTTTTACATTGTTTTCAAAGTTCGTCTTAATTAATATATAGTTTCTGCCACAATTAAGGATTATGGGTGGGGTTTATTACTAACACTATTTTCTTTAGTTTCTTGTAAATATTTTTTTTATTCATATTGTAAATTGGACTTTAGATTTTAAATTGTTTTTATTTTCCCCTCTCCCTATAGAAAAGAATTGTACATATGGGGACTAGTTAGAACTCCATTGACATTGAAATTATAGTGGTTAGCTGGTAAAATAAGAATGTGGTGTTTTATCTTTCCCAATATTGTATTATGTTTGGATCAGTGATAATGGCTCGACTGGAATTTAAGACAACTCCTTAATATATATTTTGGAATTCTCTATTTTGGCCTTGTGCCACTATTTGTATATAATTACACAAAATATTGATTTGAGTTCAAATCCGGTTTACTCAAGTTTTTATTTTTGTATGTGCTTTAATAAACTTCTTGTGTTTCTCCTACTAAGTCTTCCTTCCCTCAATACTCCTCTAATTATGGCCTTCCCTAATTCTTGGCTATTTTGAACAAAGACAAAATTATAAGAAAAAAAGTGTCAATGACTGAAAAAAAAATCAGACAATGTCTGGTTAGATCAAGAAACGTTTGATGATTGCAATCCTCAAAAACTGCAACCATTGATTCAAAGTTGTAAAGAACTTTTAGGAAAGGTGATATAGTCTTGATCTCAAAATATATTCGGTCTGAGCTTGTATGCAACATCTGCAGGAAGGTTGTTCTATCTCATCCAGGAGATTTGCTAGTCATCCTAAATCCATTATTCTCATCGGGGAAAAAAAAATATCTAATGGGCTGAAACTTTGGCTCTCCTTTCTGACAGGTTTACAGAGTACTTATGTCATTTTTATGATGAAATTTGAAGATTTGCAGCCGGGCTGAAGTGGTACATGAGAGTGCATGAGGAGAAAGTTATTTTTCAGACTCTCCAAAAGCCTTTCATGTGTCATGTTTGCATTATAAAAGTTATCTTAAATTCACCTTAACATTGAGGAACTTGTTTTTTTTCTTCTAAAAAATTGTTCCTTGGTTTCAGATATCTGAAAAATAATGTTGAAGATATGCTATCAACCTCTAGATTATTTATTTTCGGACCAAAAATCTTTTTGCCCTCTAAATACAATTGTTTTGTACCTTCAACTTGATAAAATATATTGTTAAATTTTTTATAAAATGTTTTTTTTTGGTAAAATACAACTGTTCAGATAAAATCCATTGGTAAAACAACTTTAATTACAGATAAAATGTCTTGCTGGGCATTTTACCTTAAAAATTTTGCTTGTATTGTTGGTAATTTTACTATAAATACGTATTGTTGGTAAGTTTTTTTTATATAAAAATGTATTGTTGGTATTTTTACTATAAAAATTTATTTTTATATTTGAAGTGCTATTTGTTTTGTTTTTTTGTTTGAGGTTTTACTATATGCCCATAGCTGGGACTCTGGAACAACAGCAATTAAGAGGTGATTCATTTTTATATATATATATATATATATATATATATATATATATATATATATATATTTTATATATGAAATTACAATCTATCAAAAGGTGTATATGATTTTTGTTAGTTTCTCAACGATGTAATGAATAGAAATAAAATTTTCCACACTATACTATGGTAATCATATTACCATTCTATGACGGTTAATTTTTGACTGTTAAGGAATACTAATTAATAAGATTGTTTTTTGTTATGGGACAGATCAGGAAAAAAATAGTCATGTTTAACACTAGCAACATGATGACCTGTATTTCAGAGTTTTGTGGCCATATTTATTAATGCTTTTTTTAATATATCCTTCCTGTTATAGAAAGAGGCAAGTTCTGCATTAGTTATTGGTACTTAACCTATATCTCTTGATTCGACAGCTGTCTACTCTAGATTCAATTACAGTTTGTGTTGTTAATCTATCAAGATCAGTGGTTTCAAATGTGGAGTGCATACCTCACAGGAGGGCAATTTGATTTTTAGGGGAGCAATTCAAGAATGAGTTATTAACAGTGAATTTTTTTCTAGTGAGTCGATGTGAGTATGAGTGTGTGTGTGTGTGTGTGTGTGTGTGTGTGCGAGTTAATACATATGGTGCATATACATTATGCATACATAAAAATATTTGTGCATAAGTACAGGGTGCGATGGGTAAATTGCTGTCATTTTATATTTTTAATTGTGCACATGCACATCGTTTGTTTTTGATTTTGTCAACTGCACAGTATAGTAGAGACAGAAAAAGAGCATCAAGACGCAATTCACTCCACCAGAAATTTGGAAACAGCATGCTGTACTGCTTGGCATTCACACTGGAAGCTCCAGTATAAACATTTCAGAGTTTTTAGGTGTCAATCTGAGTACAGCGCAGAAGATTCAGAAAGAGTTGGATGAGTTTAATGGTGATTACAAAGAAAAGAACTCCTAAATTTGTTGGTGAGAGCCACAGACTAAACATGGAGGCCTACATCAAGTAACTTGAGGAGGTAGTGTTACCCTGGGTCAAGATGTTGGCTGCTGGAAGACTGGCAACAGGACTCTGTACCATAGCACATAAGCAGGAGAACCCAGTCATTGCTGTCAGACAATTTCTGCAACCACATCATCCCTTACATCTGGCCCCCTAACACCCTAAACTGCAACCCCCTTGATTATTATGTGCGGGCTTTAGTTGAGAGAGAGGCCCAAACATCTCCTTGTTTGTAACACCAAAAATGAACTGAAAGCAAGGATTATGGCACTATTGACAAAGTTAAGCAAGAAGACTGTCCAGAAGAGTTGCATGAGATTTCAAAGTCATTGGGAGGCCATGGTTGAATCCATTGGGGATTTTATTGAATAAATTTACTCTTGAGTATTTTAAGATATATTTGTATAATTTTGGTAAATATATCTGTTAAAATGAGATGTTATTTAGACGACAATTTATCCATCGCGCCCTGTATGTACATGTGTAATTACTTATGTACTGTATAATATATATATATATATATATATATATATATATATATTTCATTGAATATGACAGATAAGGTGCTTTGATTTAACTAAATCAAAACACCTTGTCTGTTGTATTCAATGAAATGTGCATGAAAGAAGGATTGCTGCCTAAATACACAATATCTATATATATATATATATATATATATATTGTTTTTTAATAATTTCTTTCACAGTACTTCAACTGTCCTTTTGTTCTTTTATTTTTCTCTTTCATGGCTGACATTCTTTGGAATCTTGTTCAGACCAAGTTAATGGCTTTTAGGATTCCTCCACGTGAATAGGAGATCACTTTTTGGATTATATGGACTTATATGTCACTGGGGAGCATCAGGTTTTAGAGATGCTTAGGTAGGGCATAGCCAAAAACCAGTTGGGAACCATTGATCTAGATTGTGTTGTCATTTATAATTAGTAGCAAACAAACTAATAGTACTTTTCATATTATTCTACCAATTATTCCTATAATATTCACATACACATGTGGATAAGATGAATAAAGCATGTAGAATGTTACTCTTCTTTGATATCTAGTCACATGATACTATGTCTCCAAAATTTCCTGTCTTTTGTGGCTCTTAATAAATTTTGTCTTTTTGTTATTGCTCCTAAACCCTATTCTACCATCAATTTACTTAAGCACAGCAAGTATGTTATGTGCTGTTTTCCTATGTTCATCTTGCCTTCAATCTGTCATGTGAGTATCAAATTTCTCAAGCCATGTTTCCTCATTATGTGCCCCAGAAATTTCTACTATTTCTTCTTGATGTTAAGTATAAGTTTCCTTTTTGTTTCCATTTTCTCTAAAAGCTTGTTGTTACTCCCATGTTCAGTCCATTGTATCCTTAGTATCCTTCTGTAGGGCCATATTTCTGTTGCTTCAAATTTCTTCTTCATCTTTGAGGTGATTGTTCAGCATTCACTGCCATATAGGAGGATAGACTGACATCAAATGTTTAAAAGTGTGTCAGGTGTATGGGTGCAACAAATTTTAGGAGAAAGTAAGTCACTGAAATGATTTCCTACCTTTATTTTGTTCATGTCATATTTGCTATATAAAAGTCTAAGTGGAGGAGAGAGTTTTTGAATTTGATGCTGCTTTTATAATAACAGTTCATGTAACTTCTGTAGTATCATGTGACTATATATTTTTTATTGTTTGTTCTCAGACCTCCAGACAGTTTAGTTGACAGCTCCTTCCATGACAAAATTACAAATATTTTTGACAAAATATTGGACATTACACTGAATACTGCTACAATCACAAATACTAATGTGGCAGAAAAACATACACTGATCACATTCACTAAGGTTAGCAGTTAAGGCCCTTACAAGAAACATAGAGACATTACCATGTTTTAGTTTCTTGATTCGTGGTCAATGCCAAAGCATGTTTAGTGGTCCCTCCCTATTCTGTTGGTATCACAACTATGGTAAACAGCTATAAGGTTGCATAAAAACTAGAATGTTAGCATATAAGTGATGTCGACCATTTTGTGAAAAGTTGCCTGTTATACATATTTCATGGTACACAGGACTAAACTTTTTAGTTGATAGTGATGCCCAAATTGCAATAGTTCCAGCCATTTTAAAGGACCAGAAAAGAGGTCCCAGGAAATTGACTCAAGAGGCAGGAAATCAATACTCACTGATACAAATGCCTAGATTTAAATACTGGTTTTGAAGAAAATTTTTATGTAGAGTTATCATCTATACTGGGTACAGATTTCTTGCAATATTTTAACCTATGGAGAGACTTGCATAAAAAGAGATTATATGATCTAATGATGAATATTAAATTTGTTTTGTACAGTCAGTGGTGAAATTAAGCCCTGAAATAGCAACAACAGGAATAAAAGAGTTTCTAGGGATAACAACGCCTTCTTTTAATGCTCTAGATTTATGTCAATATAACACATCATTTAATTACAACTTGATCACCTGTTAGTGCACACCCTAGATATTTAGTGTGGAAAAATCAAAAAATAGTGAATTAAAATTTAAGCAAATGTTGAATTTAGGTATCATTCAGTTGTCCAATAGTAACTGCACTTCCTTTTATAAGCCTCCTTACTCACTCCAAAACATTTGATGAACATGTAGACACAGTGCTTTGAATTGCATGACAAAACTGGATAGATACCCTACACCTCATATTCATGATGTAACTTCATAAATTTATAGAAAAACACAATTTACTAGGTTTGACCTAATCAGAGTACATCACCAAATCTCATTAGAGCTCTTCTGTAACTCCTATTACAATGCCTTTTGTACCATTTGAATTTATTTGTGTCCATTTGGATTGAGAAACATGGCACAGTAATTTGAGTGATTCATGAACTATGTTTAAACTGGAATTCATCTTCACATATATTAATAATCTATTAATAGCAAGTTCCTCCCAGGAAGAAGATATAAGGCATATAAGAAAAGTTTATGAAAATCTTTAGGGAATATGAAGTTGTCATCAATCCTATTAATTGTTTGGTATGTCTGTAGTTGAACTTACCTCAAATCATTATGACAAATCATTGCATCGTGCAAGATTAATCCTGGTCCTGCCTAAATGAAAAAATGTATGTATGTTTCTGGGAGGGGGTGATTCTAGGAATGGAGAAATTAGATTTTTTGTGCTGGCTGTCTGGGTGGAGTTATCAGTAGTAGCAGAAGTATTAACTGTTTAGAGGAAGACAAGGTAATGGAAATGGTAGTCACTTCTGATGGCCTATTCTTTTATGCATCCAAGTTTTTCTTTAAACTTAGGAGCTTTTTCTTGTAAGCCAAACTGACATACCACCACAAATTTTTACCATCTTCACATCCAACTGTTGTTTTTCTCATCTGGGATTGTGCCATTAAATATGGTGTCCAAAAAGGAATGAAACACAGTCATTTGGGCCTTATTTCTGCTTTTTCTACAATTTGCCATTCTCCTTCAGACTGTGGAGTTGTGACATTTTTGGTGCCAGTGAAGTCTGGAAAGAAGGTGTGCTCTGATGTTTAGTTAACTTTTTCCAGTCAGAGGTGGTAGGTAAGACCTTTTCTATGGAAAGGCATCTCATTGTTTAACCTTCTTCCATGGACAAACTGTAGAGAAGCATCCAATCTCTTTTACAGTACTAGCATGCTGGCCTTTTTCTGGCAGCTTTCTCATCATCTAAGCAACTAGGAATGAAGAAGGCTTTCTTGTTTATCATGACATCAAAACTTTCTCCTGTATATAGTTGAGACACACTTTGACAATTTCCTCTAATGGAAGTAAATGCACAGCTAAATGATTACCTGTTGAAGCTTGGATAAGCATGGAATAATAATAATACAACACAAAATGTACGTAAACAAAATGTATTGAAACAAGGAAAAGGTACACAATATTTAGAGTTAGTTTTGGTATATTCTTGGGAAGACTGTTCCTGTAGAATGGGTTGACTTAATCGCAGTCGGGCAGAGTCTCTGGATTGGATCTCTTGTTCCTTCCCTCGTCTTCCCGGTACCAACCCATATTTATATGGTCGGTACTCCACTATGTAAATTAGGTGGATCGTACCACAACATTACCCAAGATATAGCAATGGCTATCATATACCATAACCTTGATTCTCAAAAAAAGCTTTTTTTTAATTCTGATGATCTTTTTTGGTTAAAGCCAAATGAGAAATCTACACCATTCACAGCCGATGACACTTACTTGATTAATCATGTAGTCTTTTGGGGATTTGACAGTCTTTTTGAAATTCCTATCAACCATGAAGATAATCAATTCTTTTCTTGATGGTCTTTAATTAGATAGATCAACTAGCAACCCATTATTTTTTACTAGGCGCGTACATTGCTTGGCTTGTTGCTCAAATTTCACAACATTAATTAAAGAAGTTAAGTGAAAAATTCCAATTAATTTGAGGAAATCAGTTCTTGTTTCCATTGGTGTTCCTTGATTTGTTGTTATTTCATTTTCTTCTTTTTTTATCCTTTTCTTTTAGTTCCTATTTTTTTCTGTTTAGAATTCTCTTTCTGGGAATTTCTAAATTAGGTTTTCATAGCCTTGCCAACATCCATATTGGTCATGTCTTAAAGGAAAATAAATAAATACATAAAACAATTCTGCCTTTACTGTAGTAGGTCAGCAAAATTTGGTCGACTGTATTAGTCCAGGTAAATTCTTGTCAGCAGTTTATAAAAAAACTTTGGCAGTCCTGCAGAAATAGAAAGACCTCACAAAAAAGGTAAAATTTAAAAAAGACAAAAACATTTATAATGTATACAAGCGTATTGAATAAGCAGACAGCTTGCTCCATATATGTACCTCGTCTTGAATAGAATATGGCACAAGGCCATATTTAAAGTGGAAATCCCATGTAAATATAGAATTAGTAACAAAAATTACTCAGCTCCCTCAACATTTCTCTAGGCATCAGGAATTGACTGTGACCTTCCTTCTATTTGTGCAATGGGGAGGTAACATTTTAGAGAGATAAACCCTTTGGAGCTGAGTATATTGTTCTTTGAATTAAATGTAATAATAAAAAGAATAGAAAAGACTGTGAATGTCTCCCCACTCCCAAGATAGAAAATCTTATTAATTACAATTTTAGTAGAAGAGTCTATTCATAAAGAAGTTAGATGAACTTTCATTTTTGGAAAAATCCATAATGCAAATGTTGTCTTACAGTTTACATTGTATAAGATTTCATTATGCAAGTCAATGTTTTCACAATAAAGTTAGTATTAAATAAGCAATGTTGGTAAAGTTTTCAGGATATTCTTCTATTTATATAATAATTACACAATATGCCTTTCAGCTTATAATATCTGTTTTTATTAGAAATATTTATAACTTATTTAGTGTCAGATTTCTGATGCAAATTGAGATATTTTAAACATATATGTAACAGCATAGTTATTGATATTTTTTTAATTTAAGATATATAAAGATTGTCATGGGTCATATGAAAGATATTTTAAAGCTATTGAGTGATGGGAAAAGGACTTTGGAAATTGTAAAAAAAAGTTGAAAAAATCATAAAACAACTAAAAATATCAAGGGTTTAAAATAAATATAATGTTTTTATTTATTTACTTTGAAGTGATGAGCAAGTCCTTTGTTATACGACATAGCAAAATTTCATTAACAAATTGGATATTGATTGGAATCTTAAGAAATGTCCTTTTTTGTAGTTGGAAATCAGACCATGATAGGGGTAATATTAATATCAGAAATTAGGTCAGATGTCAGTCTGCTGTGTTTTCTCTTCACTCTGAACAGAGTGGAAATGTAAGTAGAAGATGACCTCTTAATTGTTTCTTCATGTGGTATGCATTGCTGTTCTTTTGGTCTGTCTCTCCTGGTGTAATTCTGTTACCATCTGATTCTGGCCTCCAAGAGTCAGGCTTTTATCCTTTTTGAATAGGCTTGAGAATTTGGCACAAACATCAAAATGTGTCAGTTTTTCTAATTGGCCACATTATTTTATTTTCTGAAGTACCCCCAGTCATGATGAATAGATGTCCCCTTCGATTGGCCCTGCATGTTAAGAGACCTTAAACTAACCCCAAATGGAACTTAAACTTGTTTATACGATCTATCTCTAAAGATGCAGAAAAAAATGATCAATTTCCTGTACTGCTCCAGTAAGTAAAAGACTCCATATGCTATCCTCTACTTCTACTAAAACCAAATCAATCTAAAGTGGTGTACTGCTATCATACTTGGGCAGGAGCTACCCAGTCCCCACTTTTCAGTCTCAACAGACCCAAAAGCATTAATTTGTGGATGGCAAATCATTTTCCACCCTGCAATCCCTCTTTCACAGATGAGATTTGACAAGTCTCACTGCTTTATCACTACTTCCATGGAAAGTGCTTGGACGAACTGAATTCTTTGGTTCTACCAGTTCTAACCTTCATGGCTAGACACCCCCCCATGCCACACCTACTGTAGCAAACCACCGTCATTCCCTCCATATTCCATTGTTGAGTAATAAGTTCCACTAAAGCAGACTCTTCCCATGAACCCGCTGTGGAACCCACTCCCAAGAGGATGATTCCCTGATCACTATAATCTTAACCTGTGTTAACCATTATCTTCCTCACCTATCTGCATAATCTGTGCCTATTACTCTGTAACACTCTACCTTGAGTTGCCCCCAGATCTTGTACAGGGTGAACATCATTGTAAAAAAAAAAAAAACAACTGAGAGACCATTTTATTTTTAATAAATTAAATTTTGGCCTGTTTTCTTTCAGTTCAGATATTCAAGTTATTTGCCTTGATAAAGAATGAAACATGTTGGCTAAGATAAATATTTACATTATTTATATTTGGACTATTGTCCTCATCTTTGTTGTTTTTATCATAGCATTTCTGTCATGCCCTCCAGCCTTCATCAGGTGTATATCGATCTGGGTCACCTACAGGGAATTCTGAACTGAACCCTTTATTTAATCTATGACTGTTCTCATTCCACTGCTCATGTCTAGAGATATTGTCTAGTTATTATTGTATTTAATACTGTTCAGTTATTGCTCACCTGTTCCCAGTGAGTGCAAGTAAATACTGTCACAGGGATTGAACTCACAACTCCTATGTCACCAAATTCTTAAACCAATGCTTTTACCCACTATATATAGTTCAAATATAAATAGTGATAACTCTTCATCCCAGAAATTCAGACAAAAATTGGCTAAGATAAGTTTTCCTTCAGTCTTTATTTATTCAAGTTATTATTTACCTATCTTCTGCAAATGGTATTGAAAGCTCCTGAGGTTGTTGTTCAGCACTGTAAAGTATTTTTACAACAGAAGATGGTAAGATAATTCAAGCTCATGCTAGCAAAAATAAAAAAAAAATCCAAAAACATACTACTCAGATTATAGATATCTTCAGGATATCTACATTAGTGGTAGTCTATTTACTTAAGTAACAAATAGTCTTTTGACTTAGTTATCAGATCTCTTCTCCTTTTCTCAACCTACATAACTACCTGTCAAATGGTGTACTTAATAATCTGTCTGTTCAGCTACTTACTTAGTAAATCACTCTTCTTATGTGTCTACGTGTAAACCTATTTGTTTAGACTTGTCTGCTTGCCAGTCTATTTGCATTTGTCTATGCAGAAAATGATATTTACCGAATCTACAAAATAAATCAATTAAACTTTATTGTGTGAATTTCATGAAAACAAATAGAATATGTTTAAAAAAAATAGAATGGATCATGTGTTGTAGGCTTTTGCATTATTTTTCGTTTGGAATGGTTATGATAAGGATTATTTTCAAGGTGATTTTCTCTAGTTTTAAGACAATAACACACCATACAATGTAATAGTGTCAAAGTGTTTCTTGATTTCTTTCAATGTCTCATAGATATAAAATTCCAAAATATAAGAGGTGATATGTCAGATAACTTAGTATTGTGCTGTTACCATTTCGTTGTCATGTCACATCACACATTTCTTAACCTACTGGGGTTGTAGGAGCACCACATGTACTGCAGCCATAACAGCAATGATGTGTCTATGGTATGATAGCCTGATAAAGCCTACCTCTTTTCAGGTTGGTTTTTTAATTCAGTATTTTTACTTCTCCTAGACCAGTTGCTACCTCAAATAAGAGAGCCCAATCAGCCTTATTATTTAATTTAGTTAAAAAATACAAGAAGTATCTGAGATTTTCTTACCTTGAATTTATATATATCTTAGCACTCAACAAAAATTCAAGTTAAGAAAACCACAGACACTTCTTGTATTTTCCAACTAAATTATCTGGACACTCATTAGATACATATGTAAAAACCTTATTAGAAAAACTGTATGAGCTTTACTTTTTCATCTTATCATTCTGATCATATTTGATCTACATTTGACCCCAAACTCACAATTTTACTCAATAATACTGTGTCTCACATCTCCAGCACCACATGACAACCAGATAATAAACAATACTCATTTTGTTGTTTCCACATCTTACTGTTTCTCATTTTTACAAGTATTTTTGTATATATAAATGTTAGTAGGGTTTATAATTATTTACACAGAATTATAACTCCCCTACAGAAGGTTTCTTCATTAGTTGAAAGTCCTCTGATGACTAGTAGTGATTGCAGGAGAATTTCTAGCAACCAGATGGAACTTTTTACAGTGTCAGAGATTCTCTTTTGCTCTTGGTTAAAAAAGATGTTACCTTGTCAACCTTATGTTGTCATATCATCTTTGTTGACTGCTTCTTTTGTCAACTGGTGGTAGTTGACATCATAGGAGGTGGGGTTCTTTTTAAGGTATCCTTATATTTCTTCAGTAGTACCTCTCTGTTTTACATGTCAGAGAATAGTTTGTTACATGCCTTATCTCTTACAGATGAATTGTTTACAGCATAGTTTAAATGTGCCAATGCATTGAAGCTATGCTAAATAACCTTAATATAATAGAATATAAAGATTAGCATAATTTATGAATAATTACTTCAGAAATAAATTTAGCAAAGTTTGAAACAAAATTTTTCTATAAAATGACACCATGTACTTTTCAGAAAAAATGTTACGTTGATTCAGTTAGCTCAAGTAACAGACTTTACATTTTTCCTTTCTTTTTGAAAAATTAAGTTCTAAAATGGTAGAATTAAGTTGTCGTAAAGTTGGGGTTGAGTTTACAATATAAGTATAATGACAAACTGAACTTTGACTTTAGGTGTATATAACTGCCAATGTGCATTGAATATGATATTAGAATAAAAATATGGCAAAATCCATTTAACATAAAGAAAGATATAAAAACACAAAAAATGTAAAAGAACAAAATAACAAAACATCCAGTTGGAATAAAATTGATATCTATTTTGAATTTAAGAAACTCTTTTTTTCTGTTTTTTTATAACAATGGCAAAAAATATGATACACTTTTGCAGCTATATTGTGTGAATGGACACAAAATCATGGCTCAAGTATATGTTCAATTCACACATTAAATTGAACTTTGGCAATCAACTTATGTTTTCTTAAAAATGAAACATTTCTGATAGAAATGAATGTCATATTCAAATAAATCAAAGCAAACTACATGAGAAAAATGCATTTTCATACAAAAGTCTTTTACTTCAGTTATGGAATCTTAACTGTTTTTACTCATCTGCCATATTCACCAGATATTGCACCTTCAGAGTACCATCTATTCTAGTTTTAACAGAGTACTCTTCAGACAATATAGTTACCAAATCAAGATCATAATCAATGTCATAAATCATAAACATGTGTGTTGTAAAATCATAAATTATTATACGTATGTTGTAAACTGAACAATCACTTTAAAACCATTTTGTTCAATACCACTTCAAAACTTGATTTTCTTCAGCTGCCATCATTAGCATGATTATTAATCCCATGACCAAGTGTGATCATAGTATTGCTGCACAGTTGAACACCTGACCAGTTCTCTCTACATATCTAAGTTGAAAGCTAGAGAGACATTCATTATGTAGAATATCTTGCATAAGTAGACCTGGTGGAATCCCTTCCTATCCAGGTCAGACCACACCCAATGTCTAGGAAGCCCTCTGTCCAGCAATGCCATTTCATCATCACACTAGATACATCCATAGCTATTGAGCCCAATCTACCACATTGTGCTTGATGGTTGTTGACCCTAAAAGTTCATACACCCTTTGACAGGTTTTGCTTTTAATCCTGTTGGTGTCTAGCCACCCCCTTACCAGAAAAGACTAGTGTGGTAAGCTGATGACCTGACTGTGTAATACTGGCTTACATGATACTAGTCACACTCATAGAGTTATCTTATATAACTATTTTAGTTAACTGAATCTGAAGCATACATCAATTATGATCTTGAAAGTGCAACTAAAATAATATTTATGGTTATGCTTAAAATTAAAAAATATAGGATTTTGCTGATTTCATGTTTCTTTTGTAAATACAAAAATAGCTGCTCAAAGTCATATAGACAAAATATTAGTAAAATAATGCCCTTTTATCTTGAAATTGTTACATTTTATTGATATTATCTCTTGTGATGACATGTCTTTCTGAACTCATGTGTTGACCATTTATAATTTGATAGTGGCCAAATTAATCAGTCCAATGAAAGGGCTAAGTCATTTCTGATTTTCTCTGTAACAATAACAACATTTCCAGAAACCTCCCTACCAGTTATTTGTATGGGGATTTAATGCAATGTTTGGACAATGAAATTAGTCTGCTTGAACTGGGTGTTGGTTTCTTATATTTACTGTGTACTATACACACAAAATAAGGGGCATAACTCCTGTTCTTTCTAGGGTTCTTCTCTTTAGCAGTAAATCATTTTAATTCCAGTACTTGTCTACCATATTTTTTATTAGTTAAGATTTATATAGTGTGAAAGGGTTAAATAGTGAGAAATAGCTGTAAAAATATTGTATTGCATCAATTATTCCAGTAGAAAGCTTAGATAGGCAAGATGCTGTAGAATAGCAAATGTTATTTGTATAGAGACAGATTAAATTGCTAATTAATTTCAGAATTGAAAATTAGCATTTAAAATCTTAGATTTTATCTATACTTCAACCTGGTCATTGGCACTGGTTTCAAGTATTCAATTACTTCAGCCATGAAGCAAACACATTTGAATAATTTTTATCTCATTCTTGTTATGCTGGGATCACCAGTATGATAAAGCACCAATATATTTAATTAATATGTATTATTTAGATTATTTTGTGTACATTTGAAAATAAGTAATAAATTTTTCAATTCTTATTAGTATTTTTTATCTGAGATAGGGAGATAAATTTCACAAAAACTTATTGTTGGCTTAAGCTAAAAAATACTTAAAAATCAAAGTCAATTTGAGTTAATTTGCTAAGCCACTTCCTAAAATCTAATTTGGTGAGCCACTTCCTAAAATCTGAGCAAACATTAGAATTTAGTTTGAAATCCCTTCTTTGTTGTGCAAAGAAATTTTTTTGAACCTTTTTATATAAAGAATAACTAAGATATAGAAACTGAAATTGATTGCTGCATTTAAGCATTGCATTAATATTTAAACTTACCTTTTAAAATTTCAATGATAATTCTTCTGCTGCCACTTAATTTAAAGACAATTTGATGTATGTAGGTCCTTACTTTCCATACAAGTAATGATTTTTTATGGTTGACTTTCACAGGATTTTGCAATTAATTTCAATTATTTCCAAATTTATTTCCAAGTTATAAAAATTGTTATTGTATAAAAATATTTGTCACAAAAATCATGTAAAAAAACAATTGCAGCATTGAAAACTTGGGAATCCAAAATTTCAGGATTGCAGATCTGGATCTCTGGCTCAGAATGTTTTTAATTTGCTCACAGAATTGCCCTGATTCTAAAATGGTATGATCTGTTGGGCTACGGCCTCTAGGAGTAAAGTTGAAAAAGTGTGACACAGTGACATTTGCATTTATTATATAGAAGGATGACTACAATGATCACCTTCATATTCCATAATTTTTCAGTTTTCTATTAAAGTTCAAACATTTTTCTAGATTTTTCCTCTATTTTGGTTTCACTGCTGTTGACTAACAACAATATTTACTGACAGATCTTTTCCTCTTTGTAATAATTAGATCAGGTCTTCTGACATGGATCGAGTGATCTCTTTAAATTTAAAATGTAAAATAATTTGTTAATTCATATTCTCTTGAGAAGCTTTTGATTTGTGCTTAGACCATTTCTTGAATTGGTAAGTCTTTACCATTAGCACTGTTATTATTGGTCCTACCTAGTCATGTCTATTTTTATACTCTTTCTGAACTAATTTGCTGTATTTCTTTACATGATTGACATGTAACATTTTCTATTTTGCCATGTATTATATATCTTAGCATTATATAATTCATCCTAATAGACTTGTTCTTGGTGACAACCATCAGTTATCGTCTGATCAGCAGTCAAGGCTCTAAGTTTACTCCAACAAATTGTCCTGCAGGACAATAGTCTAGTCACTAAAAGTAATGGTTTGTGAATTTGGTGACATAGTGGTTGTGAGTTCAAGCAGTGTGTTTTTGCATTCAGTACTAAGTCCAATAAGAGCTATATGATATCCAGTAGGTGCAGTAGAACGAGAACCGTCTACCACAGTAGATTAAATAAAGGGCTATGGTTGGAATTCCTTGCAGGTTATACAGATCAATATATACCTGAGGACAACAAAGTTGAGGACAATAGTCTGAATATAAATAACATAAGTAGATTTCCATTTCTCTTTTTAAGTGTTCTTTTCATAGGCCTGTCAATGTCATTTCATTCACAATTCCTTGTCTCTTGAAATTGACATGGAGTTGTTTTTTCTTTCCATTTTTGATTTCTTGTTTTGTTTTTTTTGTTTTGATCCAACATTTGCTAGTTTCTAGCTGTCATAATCATTCTTTCTTTGCTATGTTGTATGTAATATACAAGTTTTAAAAGCTGAGTTGACACAATCTTCAATGTCAATGAGGGTTCTTCTCATTTTTCTTTTCACATAAAGTCAACTGACATCATCTTTGGTATGTAGGAGTTTAAACAGTCATTCATTCATACAATCTAGTTCTCATTTCTTCTCATTAGTTTAGAAAGGACTCAATATGTGATTGAAATGTGAATGTCATACAAATCAGGTGTATAAATGGACTTTGTCTTGATTGGGATTTTTGAATCAGGATTTCATTTATAAAAATTAAATACTTGATAAGGTGATAAATAAACAAGATTAAAAAATTGAGATTTAAGAGAATAATAGTAAGCTTAAGCAGCATAAACAAAAGAGTTTGAAAGATAAAAAAATTAAGGTAAGAAAGTTTGAGAGTAACATAGCTGTTTTTAAATTAAAGAAAAGAGTGCGATGTCAAAAAAATGAAAGAAAGGAAAGGAAAAAAAAGACAGAGGGAGGAGATTGAAATTAGTAGAAAGGACACATTTTTATGTGCGATAAGGACAATGTGAATGAATAAAAGACTGGAAAGTTAAGGAAAAACCTTTTCATTTTTTTAAGGAAAAAAAACTCAGAATTTTAAGTCAAGGACGGACAAAAAAATGAAGAGTGACAAAAAAGAAGAATGAAAATCAAGGTGTAACATGGAAGATTGGAAGAGCAGAGAAAATAAAAAAAAAAGGTGAAGAAATAACGAGTAACTTGGAAAGAGAGAAAAGTAGATCATCCAGTGGACGAAATAGCAGCTGGGGCTGCGCCATTTTAACCAATCGCAGTCTACTTTAAAAATATACACGTGACGTCATTTACAAACGAACTGTAGCTGACGACGGTTGTGTTGCAGGCTTCGTTCGGTACGACGACGATTTTTGAGGTAAAGAAAACCCTTGTTTTTCTTTTTTACTGGTTACTATCATGAACATAGTTAACTATCTACAGAAATTGATTTGCACTTCGAACATTCACTATTTTATTTTATCATTGCTAACTTAGGAATAGTTCTCGTATTTATTTTTAAACTCTTGTTTTTGTTTTGTTTTCACAGGGTAACACAAGAAAAAAAAATCTTTCGACTTTTCGAGGTCGCCATATTCCTTCAACGCCCAAGTCAGCAGTGGCAAAAATTTGAACACAATTCTTCTTCTTCTCTTAATTATCAGCTTCACAAATATCTGATTCATGACAGTTTATTTCTTAAATCTATATTGATTCAACCAAAGAGATCAGAATCGCCATCAGAAGGGTCCTTACAACATCAATTGGACCCCCTCTTCTTTTTAAACCTTCTTTCTCAAGGTGAAGAGGACTTTTATAAATTTGCAATCGTCAATCTTGATATAATTACTTTATTTCCCCTTCCCTTCAAATAGTCGGAGGTATTAAAAAAAATCTGTGTTTTATTGGTGCTGCTTAAGAAAGTCTTGTATTAAAAAAAAGAAAGAAAATATTTGAGAAAATCTCAATCCTCAAACCAGGGTCACCATTATTGTGAAAAAAATTTAACTGCACCAGTAAAAACCCTCAATTTATAAAATTTTAAAAGTGTGGCTTTCTGCAGCCACACTGGATCGTCGTAAAAATCCTCGTCTTTACCATAATATCAGACATTTTCATATTAAACGGACGTTGTAATCATGTACCGTATGAGCAGGACGTTTTTGCGTGGGCCCGGGTCGGTACAGGCCCATGGCCAAACCAGCTGGTTGACGGCGTGGGCTAACCGACTTGTGGGTTCCAAACCCAAGACCTCTTCGGCCAAGTTCGGACCCTTCATCGCCAGATCAGGAAGGATTAACTATGCTACCCAGGCAGCCGCTGAGCCTTTTCTTAATGGCAGTTCTTCTGTTTATCTGGAAGAGATGTACGCAGCTTGGCAAAAAGATCCCAATAGTGTTCATAAGGTAAGTTAGTTGCACAGGTAAACAAATCATTTTTGCAACAAATTACAATACATGTTACCAATTTTTAAACGAATCGTAACTAAAAAAATACTATTTTAAGGTAAGTTATGAATGTTTAAGCAGAAGCTGCTTTATGGTTAGACAAGCAAGTCTCTTGGTTTGCGTGTGTGCGTTAAAATAAAATAAAATTAACCATTCTCTTTTAAAACTTAAGAACACAAAAGCTCATAAAAAATCATGGATAAAATCTGGGTTCTTTTTCTTGTGTTTTTTTTTTTTTTTACAAGAAACTTTTTATTTTTCAGTTTCGAAGTTTTAAAGTAATAAAAGCATATAGTCTGGAGGAAATCCATAATGGTGTTGATAATTATTACATATTGAATAATAATCAAGAACCGGGAGAAACAAAAAAGATCATTTGCATTCGCTAGCGTACGTAGACAACTAAAAAAAAAAAACTCTTTTAAAGTATAACGATGAATTTTAAAATGTCATCATATTTATTATCAAGTTAAGTTCGTCTCTAATATATATTTTTTAATTTCATTTCAAATCGGCTTCAAAATTGCGAAGTTGCTATGGGTAAATTTCGATAGACACCAATCTCGTTTATTTAACATTTAATGTGTCCCCATGAGACAAAGGATTTATTTTGAAATGAACTTCCGAAAAATTTTAATTCATGGTTTTAGTCTTCAAATCACTTTTTAGTTTAACAAAAAAAAACATGCTTGCCAAAAAAAAAAAAAATAAAAAAGTCAACTTATGATGATGAGGTAGCATAAAAACGTTTGAAAATATTTGTTAAGTAAAGATAATTTCTCAAAATATTTTGCTCGAAACGGTGAACAAAATATATTATTATTGGGATGAAATACTAACCAATTGTTAGTATTGTTGTAGAATGTTGTAGATAAACACAAAAGTAAAACACTAAAAACCAGCCATATTTTCAAGCTGGGTCATCGACCGCGGACATAAGACAAAAAAAACAAAAACAAAACGGGCTTTACCGCTTTAGGAAGCGCCTTTCTCTTTGAATAATAATTATAATTTTTTTTTTATTTCTGTCAAGATAAACAAAACTGAAGTTAAATATGAAATCTTAAAAATAAAATGAATGTTCAGTTGTTCACCATATAGCTAAGAAGATTTGCTTTTGAATTCATAAGAAGAGTAAGAAGACTCATTGATTTTTAAATTCTCAAGGTGAATGATGATCTCCATCTGCTGTAGGTTTCTTGATGAATCGCTAAAGTATTTTGAGTTAGAAAAAAAACCCCAAGAAACAGTAATTGAAATATTCGGAGATTAAATACTTTCATTAGATTTTTGTATGAAATGAAGTTTGACTTGAATGTCCTTGTATATGTACAAAACAAGGTTACTTCCCGTTACTTGGCTTTTTCTGTATAATTCATTAACCTCTCTGTTACATAGTGTATTACGGTATTCCTTATCCGTGAATAGGTGAAATATACAATAGACGATGGAAGAAAAGTTTTTCTTTTTCTTTCTTACAACCTAATACAGCATTTCTATACATTTTGATTGCAATAAGATTAACACAATCTTTGTTTATTCATTGTCTTGACCTTACATTGTACAATGTCAAAGTAAAATAAAAATCTGATAAATTCGCATAAAATTAATGAAAAATATACGCAATGGTTTAGGAATTTATAATTTTACTAACAATTACAAAGATGTGTTCATTTAATAATCACTTTACTAGTGATAAAAACTGACACTTGTAACGTAATTACTTGTTTTTGAGCTTCCTCAGCATTTTTTAAATTTATATAGCTAATTATTTTGTTAAAATATACAAATGCGTTAAATATTGCTTATTTTCAATAATGTCTTTCGCACTAAAAAACAGTTTTGATAAATCTCAATAATAAAAAAAGTCTTATCAATATGTATTTTTCAATCATTGATGCTTGATTTGTTGGGGCTACACCGTTCATGGTAGTTTATTCTATGGCTTGTGTAGTAAATGTTTTTTTTAATTTAATTATAAATAAATTACAAGTATTTTAAGGCCTCCGAGTTTTTATTTAATTAAAAATTTATTTTAGTACATATTTATGAGGGAGGGATGGTTGCATTTTTCAATCTACTTCATATTACTACTGACGTCTTTTTAAAGCGCCATCATTCAAACAAATAGTAGCATACACCGAAAAACAGTCTTAAGAGTCTTATTTATGACGTTCACTTCACATAAACTATTTGGTTTTATTTGTCTAAAAGAGGTGTGTTGCTAAATTCATGTGACATTTATTCACATAAAAAACAATCCATGCAATTCAATGCGATGAAATACAACGAATTGTTTTTGGGGGTTCGGCTGACACTCCTTAATTCAGCGGTGATGAATGAATAACTTCACACAAAAAAAAATTGTGAATGGATCATCTCCATTAAAGTAGAGGGTTTTTAAGCATTTTTTTCGTCAGTGAAGCTAGGAAAAAAGTAGAAAACTACTGCATAACATCTTATTTTTCATTTTGATCTTTCATTTAGTAACTAAAGCTCAACTTTCTTAATTTTTGATAAATATTTTTTTAAAGGAATTTAGAAAAATTAATTTTGAATATTGAGACCTCATTTGTCTTACTCTTAGCGTAGCATGCTTTTCTTACCTACAAAAAATAATAGACAACTGATTGTAGAAAAAAAAATTTTTTTTTCTTTTTCCTTGCTGAAGATTCCTTTTAAAAAAGAAATAAGCCACTGATTAGCAATCCAAAACAAAAACTTTTAACGCAAGTACATAGTGTTTTTTGTTGACCTGGAACCCGGTCTTGGATCATTATTGAAAAAAAGTACTAGCATTTCAATCAATTGTTCTAAAAACGGTTGAACATTATTAAAATTTAAAAAGAGGATGTTACTTTTTTACCAAACGTGAATTTAATTTTACTTCTGAATTTTATTGACTGTTAATTATCAGTTTTTTTTTTTTATTTGTAATAAAAAATGTATCTTGATTCCGAAAATTCCTTGTCAAAAAAAAAAAAAAAAAAACTCAGTGAAGCAAGAAAAAACATTACCATTTATTGTTCAACACTTTCATTTCAATTCATTTATTTAAAAAAATGATAATTTTTTAGGTTTGTTTTTAATTTACTAAAATATTTTACAAATTTCATGCACTTAGAATTCGAACTTCGTAAGAAAAAATAATGTCAAGCACAAATATAAGAATTTTGCTACAAGTAGGACATTTAGTTCTTATTTATTGGCGTGTGATGCAAATCACGTGGTCACACAAAATCTAGATATCTGAAGGGATCTTCAAAGTATTTAGAGAATTTTCAGTTATTCGAAAGCTACTCATTAGCGAGCAATTTTCGAAGTAGCTTGAAACGAAGTAAATATTTTAGTACCCTTTTGTTGAGTTTTGATTTTTTTTCTTAAATCTCTTGACTTGTCAGCTATGTTCTTTTTGTGTCATGATCAAAGAAAAAAATTCTCACAGAATGGATGAAGTTATAACATTTTTATTTATTCCTCTCTCTTCTTTATAAAAAAAAATCCGTACTTTGTTTTGTTAAAAAATGATTAGTAATGCTTTATTTATTGAATTTAAAACGTTCTCTTCCTTTTTACACGGATACAGAGGTTGTATCATGCAATAGTTTCGAATTGATTGTTTAATGAAGTGTGATGTGTAAAAAGCGGAGTTCGTTTACAAACTACAGTACACTTTTAGTTTTATACGTTTATTTCGACATTATTAAATATTTTATTTTTTATCTGCAATAAAATGATAGTTTAAGTTAAATTGTAATTTGAGTGTTGCGATAAAACAAGGTTGAAAACTGCAGTTAGTATTCATTTTAAAATTCATAGTATTTTAATTTTTTTTAGGAATGTCTTTTAAACTACTGAGTTTAAAAAGTGAAGCGACTAAATTAAAAGTAAAACTGAAAACTTGTAAACCGTGAATATATTTTTTAATACGTAGAAGCAAAATTTGAAAAAAAATCTTATAGTTAGAATGTTAATTAAATTAATTTATTTTTTATTTTTCTGATATTTAAAAAAAAAAAGCACGTGCTTCATTTCATAATCAGTACTCCGGGCTTTACCTAAGAAGAAAAAAATTCTAGAATGTTCCGATACCAAAGTGATAAGAAAAAAAAAAAAAAGATATTAGAATAGAATATAGATCTGTATCTTTTGATTATAGCTTTGAAATTAAAAATGTTTGAAATTTTATTTAATCTTCTTATGCATTTTTGCCAAATAAGCCTTTCGTCCAAATTCTGACATGAGAGTGAGACCTTTGTTATGACATGTACAACTTTTGAAACTTTGACATTTTTTTTATATATTTCAAGAGATGATTAATCAGATCAGGTATATCTTCCATACTTTAATGCTCTGAAAATGACTTAAAGTCAAAATGATGCACTCATTTGAGAGCTTTTCACTCAATGTTAGATAAAAAAGCACTCGGATTTTGTTTTTGTCATAACAATTAAGTGAAATTTTAAAGATTTTTAATTTAAAATTATTATAAATATAGACCTAATATTTGGGATTTTCCTATTGCATTGTATTTAAAAACTTGAGGTTGATTTCGGAAAATCTTTCAAAAATTGGTTGAGTGATGATACATTGCATGTATTGTAAACTCACCCTTCTCACTCAATTTTTTTTTAAATGACAAAATTGATATCAGACTACAACAGGCGTGACTTATCTGCAAGGATTATTTATTTATTTGCTATTAACAAATAATAGTTTTGTTGATGTGCCACACGTAACAGGTTTTGTCATGTTCAGTTGTACTTTCTGTATTCATTCATTGTATTTCTTAATGCCTTCCCTTGATGGCCATCTGACTTGCTTATTTTATAAGAACAGACCATCCAAAATGCTACCCTCTGTTTGGCTGGCACTTGAGGCTAATTTGACTGGCTTATAATACCTCTCCATTTTACAGGTATTTGGAATTGATGTTTAGGATGAACTTGTCGTGCTGGTTTCTGTACACATGTTGACCATATTGTGGGTTACCTGATGATTTTCTACCTTGTGTTGATTAGGTGTAGTTGGTAGTATGTCAAATGTGCCCATAAGTTGCTCAAATAGGAGTGTCAAACTGCTTGTGTCAAATCTTATATGACCTTGAACATGATAGTGTTGGTGTTTATGCTACTTCTACAGCTGTTTGCCTCATAAATGTCTACTCCTACAACCAACAATAATAATTTTTCTTCTTTGACCAGGTTTACTTGGAAATACAGATGTAACTATATAGTTGTTTCATAGTTAACCTCCTGATCATTGTTTACATGGCATCAAGATTGATAAGTCACTAATGTGATGCAGAACTTGCACACCAATTCATTTTTTTTTTTTTTTTTTCACTGCATTGTTGGGTTTCGTACAGTATTCTAGAAAAAATATCTGTAAGATCTCTTTGAATTTCTCCACCAGTCACTTTAAGTGACTGATCATTCTACCTGGCCATTTGATTGTAGGTAATTCAGTGCAAACTAAATATAGATGTAGCAGGATGAACAACAAAAGAGTTGGAATAAATCTAATCTGACTTGTTTACCATTATCTGATATCAAGCTTTCAAGAATGTGATATTGACTGAATAATCATTTGAGCACTGCTTGTGTCCATGGAAAACTTCCAATCATTTAGAATAGGCATTAACAATGGCCATTGATAATTAATGAAATCCATGTTTACAAGTGACCATGGGTACTCTTAGTATAACCAACAGGATTTGTCATTTGGAAGTATTGTGCTTTCATACAATGAATGCTTGTCTTCACCTGATCTTTGACCTCTGCATATTTAGCTATAAACCACATTGCATGCAATTGCTTTCACGTGCTTGGGTATCCTGAATATAGTTGTTTGAAAACAGCTGGTCTGAGATGAGTAGGGACAAGGACTTGATCAACACACTGTGCCATTTGAGTTTTATGCTCAGGAGGTTCAAACAAATTGACAATCTTACTGTATATATAAGGTTTATTCTATAAGTCTATTATTTGATATCAGCTGCAGTGACTAAAAGTACTTGTACAATTGGCAAGTATTTGATTGATGTCACTCTCAATGTTAACAGTGGCAGTAACTATTATCCTCTAGGATTCTTTGTGAACCAATGTCATGACAGGGCACCGCCATAGAAAATATTCGTTCTTTGACAGGATTCGAACCTGCAAAGAACGAATATTTTCTATGAAAATTTCTCGGGACATTCAGGCCGGTAAATGTTATTTAATACTGTTTATTATAAACAGAGCATTTACTTAAATACTTGTATCTATAAAAAAGAATGTTAAACATAAAAATGTCTGTGAATAAATATATATATATATATATATATAGTAAGATTGTCAATTTGTTTGAACCTCCTGACCATCAACTAAAGACCTGGCCACATGCAGAATATATTTTTCTGTGTTGTTAGGAAGTAAGCAGGAAATAACTGCACAAACTCTCTGCTTGGAGGTATTAGTAGCTACAAATATTTTCTAGGAGGGATCAGAATGTAGTCTGAATGAAATAATGATCTGACACTTTTTGAACCAGAACCAGTTTTCTACCTTTTGCCAATAGATGATTGAATGGGATGTTCAGTTCATGCAATGAATAGAAAGAAAGTGCCATAAAGACTTGAGAAATGAATGCAAGTCACTAAAATCTGCTGGTCGTGTCTTATAACTACAGTGGTTTTTAATACAGGCAACAACCTCAATTGTCAGTTAGTGACACAAAGAATTTAATAGATGTTAAACAAAACTAATGTTTTTCGAAAAAAGATGAAAGCTAAACCTTTTAATGTGACTGAAAAGATTAACAATCTGTTATGTGAGTTTGTTGTTTGACCAGCCTTAAATAAAATCAAGATGCAGATGAACATAGTATCTATCATCTGTTAAAAAAAAGAATGGAGGGTTCTGATGTCAAAAGGCAACCTAGTATATGGTGAATAACCTGCGATGTGTGTTATGAGGAACTCACTGGATATTCACGTTATCATCTTGATGTGTTGATAGGTTTTGCAAAGTATGTAGCACCATTAAGCAAGGTTAAAAGGTCTTCCAGAGTAAGCGGTTTTTGAAGACAGTATTGAGAAATCAGCACACAAGTGAATGAAGCTTTTGGCTTTATTAATAACAATTGGTGCTTCCTAATTGGAGCAAGAGATAGATGTAAGTAGACCCATTTCTTTTGAGATGTTTGATTTCATAGTCAACCAGTAATAAAGTAACAGCAGGTTGCTTAGCTTGGAAGACTGAAGATTTTAGCATCAATGTTGTCTTTATTTCAGTACATAACCTGAGATTTTCATTGAAGGTAGATGCATATCATTCCACTGTTTTTCATAGCTGGCATCAATGTGCAAAAAAAAAAAAAAAGATAGTTTAAAGGTGTATCAGACTGTCTTAAATTAGTAATGCCCTACAGATCATGGTTGATATGTGATAAATAACAGGTACCTAGTACATTCATGCCATTGAATGTAAATGTGCAAACCATTTAATCTGGAAACTGAGCACTTCAGGCAATATGTATTGCTGACTAGAGAGTGAGCCAGCCTATGACCATCACAGTTCTGTGACAATACGGTACTATTGGATGTGATATCAATCCATAGTTGAGTGTGTTTGACACTGATAAAAAGGGGCAATGAATTTGACATGAATTTATAAAACTGACTGATTTGCTTCCTTTTCATTCAAATGATTTTGATATCCTACCCTTGGTGTGCAGGTTGACAGAACAAATCTTTATATCCAGTTTTATTGCACCTGTGACAACTTGTGTTGTTTGAAAGAGTAGTAGCATACAAGATAGATTTTTTTTGCAATTCCAACATGAAGATGATTTTTTTTTTTTTTTTTCCTAATTTTTAAGATTGAGCTTTTACTATTCTGTAGTCATTGTATAGCACTGACACAGTTTTAACCATGGGAAACATTTGTGCCAATGAGGAGTTATGTTTGATGAGCTGCTGGCATTCAACTATAAATTGTTGACGCAAAATCTCAGTTTTGCTGAATTTGAGCCAAAATTCTTGTATGAATATCAGCATTGGTAGACCATATATAAAAATTGCTTGGGCAAACTGTGAATTATGGTTACCAGTCTCACCTTAAGTAAAAAGAAAAAAAAAACATTTGTATCAGCCTTGATCAATTATAAGCAATGGAAACCTGTATTGAATAAAGATGATTACTTGCTGAATATTCATTTAAACGGTTTGATCAAATGAGAAATTATTTGGGATTTGGGGGAAAAAATGAATTTATTTTGATGGATGTGTTTGAGTGACTTTAGCTTATACAGCAAAAGTTGGATGAAGGATGGTCTCAAATGGTGCTAGTAATTATGTAAAATTCCTTGGCAAATATATTCCAGTGCTATAATTAAAAAAAAAAAAATCCTCATTGCCAAATTATCTATTATTTAAAGAGTTGAGTTGTATTCAATTGTAATATTTATTCAATGTTAACTTTGACGTACTCACTCATTATTTTGTCATTCAGTTGTATTTTTCTAACCTTGTTTTGAGCTTTGGTATTTCTCAATGCATTTCCTGATGGCCATCTGACATTTTCTTTTTATACAAATGTCCATACTGATTAGTAGATATCTGAGGCTAATTTGACTTTGTCTAGTCTTCCTGCTAAGACTAAGTTAATTTAAGTTCATGTTAGTACAGTCTCCATTTGTTTTATTTCCCACATTTAAGTATTGCACATAGAAATTGAAAAATTATTGGTTGAATAGTTAAAGAGAAAATAATTTTCAAAATTATCTTGGCAAAGCTGTTTTTCTTTAATGTTTCTGTAATAAATTTAAAATTTACCTTATTGTGTAGCAGGAATTATCTTGTGGAACTATTAGGTAAAATATAAATGAATTTTAGGGATTGATTTCCAAGTTTTTTTTTTTTTTTTTTTTATATAGCAGTATATAGTAAATTATTAAATACTTTTCAAACTTTATTTTATTTACAACTAAAAATCCAAATATGGTAATTGCATTCATGCAAAATGATGCCCATACATATTATTTTTATCAAATATGTCTTAATAATTGCAACTTACATGATTTCTTGTATAAACAGTGATTAGCACACAATATTTGATAACACTTTATGTACTGTAATTTCTTGAAAATACTACGCACCCCAACAAATGATCCAAAAATTAAGAAATATATCTATCCCTATGTATAATGTGCATCTATAAATTTTGTCAAAAAAGCAAAAAAAAAAAAAACTGGTAATTACAAAGACCTTTTGTCTACCTTGACATTAAGAATAAAATCGAAACTAAAAAGTAATAGAATTAACAGAAAGAATAGGAAACAGAGCTGCAGCTAGAGAATATGAGTTGAATGAGGCTAACATATGTTTATGGAGAAAGAATAAAAATGAACTAAAAAAAGTGTAAATTAAGTGCCAAAGCTATAGGTAGAGGAAGAAAGGCTCAATATCTTGATATTAAACAAAGTTTAGTTGAATTTGTAAAAGAAAGACTATCAAATGGATGTTCCATAAGTACTGTGGATGAAGGATGAAGGCAAAAGAACTTATAAAAACCATGTATCCTGGAAACACATTTAAAGCTTCAGCAAACTGGTGCTTTCTTTTTATGAAGAGGTTTGATATATCTATTAGAACATCCATAACCCAGCATTTGCCTGATGACTACCAAGATAAGCTTTTGAATTTTCAGCGTTTTGTTATTCAGCTAAGAAAAATGCACAGCTATTCTTTAGGATGTATTGGAAATACTGACCAAACACTCTTGACTTTTCATGTGCCTTGTTTCCAAACTCTGAAATGCAAAGGGGATGCAGTCTATTCAAATAAAAACAACTGGAAATGAGAAGAATAAGTTCAGTCATGCTTGGTGCATATGGTGATGGTAAAAAGCAGTCCCCTTTACATAATTTTTAAATGGAAATTTATGCCAAAAAACATGGTGTGCCCAGCTGGTATGATAGTAAAATGTCATGAAAAAGATTGGATAGATGAGAATCTCACAAAGGACTGGCTTCTGAAAGTTTGGTGTAAACACAAAACAGAATTTGCAAGAAGTAGACATATGTTGGTTCTTGATGCATTTCATTGCCATAGGATGCCTTGCATGAAGAATATAGTTCAAGAGAAGAGGACTGATCTTGTTATTATACCAGGGGGAATGACTGACCAACTTCAAGTAATGGATGTTGTCTGCAACCGTCCATTTAAACAAGAGATGCGTAAAAAAAATGGAAGGACTGGATATTTTCTGGTGTTCTCAGTTTTATTGTTGGTGGCAATAGGAAAAACCAGAGTTGGAGCTTATTGTAAAATGGATTCAGGAATCTTGGAATTTCATCAGTGAGGATGTTATAAAGAGAGATTTCAAGAAGTGTTCTCTCACAACAGCCATGGATAGCTCTGAAGATGATATCCTTTGGCAAGAGAATGAACTGGACGAAGATAATATTGTGATTGATAATTTCTTTAATGACAATTTAGATACTGATTCTATAATAGAAAGTGGTGATGATGATGAAAATTAAAATTCCAATGAATTGTTAACTTGATATCCTCTTTTCTTGGAAATTGGCTTTTTTATAGATTTTTTTTTTTTTTTTGCCAAATAAAAAATGCAGTTACTGATAAACATAAATTTAACAAAAAAGTTTTACAATTATTATTGTTGAATTTAAAATGAAAATGGGATAATATTTTAGAACAACAAGTACATATTTATTATAAATTAATAACAAAAAAATTTTTGTTTAAACCTATTTATAATATGCACCCCCTACTATCACCTGTAATTTACAGTAAAAAACAATGCTTATTATTTTGTAGAAATTACATTACTTTAGAAATGCTTGGTTAATAAAATTATTTTTTAACAGTTTTTAATATCATCACATGAAGCTCTAGAGTAGGGAAATAAATTCAATTTTGAGTTATTGTATGCATTTTAAAATTGTTTATGTAAATAATTAAACATATTTATAGTTTTAATCTTTTCATTAATAAATACATGAATTATTCAGAGTTTACATGCAGAACTTCTGGCTCTACAATAAAGTGCCAAAAAAATTAGGCAACTTTGCCTTTTTCCACTTATAGAAATGAACTCAGTTGGATGTGTGACATAATAGGTAAAGAGATAGTGTAGCTTTGATAACCATGGGATATGGAAATAATTTAATACAGTTTATTTGGAATGGTTATTGGGGCCAGGAATTTGGCACACTCTTTCTCAGTTTTCAACTTTACTAATTTTTCCCTAGGCAACACTAGCAAGAGTAAATGAGGAATATGCGAATTCTGCATAGATGTCAAATGTATATAAAAGTTGCAGGTGCTCACGGTTCATGTAAGAATAGGACTGTCGGTATTTGACTGTGAAAGGGAACATAGTATGAAATCACATTCCAGTTTAATGCCAGTGCTACTAAAACCATTAGTCAATGTACTGTTCTGTGTGCATTATATTTTATAGAGTTTAGCAATAATTGACCAACAAAGGTACAATGATTGATACTAAAGCATTGGTTAATGTTTCACAGAATAACACCATTAGACTATGCAAGACTAGCTCACTATTGTTTGGTTGGACGTGTTCTTTTGGGCAGACAGTTGAGTTTGTGTGGAGCAAACCCTGAGGCAATGAATCTAGCTTGTAAGCAAGATGTTGTGCAAGCTAGTGGTTTCTTTGTAATGGTGTGGTGTGTTATCCTGGAACTTAAAAGGTCAACTAAAGAAACTCTAACACATCTTGACAGATGTGATATACAATTATCTTGTTACAGGCCATTTTCAACCGTTTATGCTTTTTACCACATCCTCCATATGTGAATGACACAAAATTGAACCCAGGAAAGACTTTACTGACTTCTAGATACTCAACTAGCATCTGCACTCTCCAGTTTCAAATCCCATTGAGTATGTATAAGATATACTGCAGAATACTAAATTCTCTATAATCACACTCATTAAATACACTTAAATTATAGACAGCCTTGGAGAGATATATCTACAAAATTACTATAGCACCTAGTAGAATCTATGTCACATTGCATAGCTATCATCTTTCTGGTGAAGGGTGGAGCTACACATTAGGTAACTGTCAGTATCTCCCTTTCTCTTATCACAATTGATGACAACCTCTGATATATTGAAACAACTTGATAAATATCCTTTTTGTTCTCCTTTATCTCATTAGTAATTGATTGCTAATATTCATTTTTCCTCCAAGCATTAAATTTTAATATCCAGACTTAAATTTTAACTTTAAACTCAATATCATAAGAATTAAACAAAATTGGTTTGGCTAATGAATTAAAATATTTACTGTTATTCAGATTTTCAAATGTTTTCCTATTTCAATGGTGAAAATAGGCTTTGAGTGAGTAAAACATGAGGGTCCTGGCAAAGATCATACTTCTTTGAGCATTGTGGATTGGCAGTACAGAATCACAAACTAAGAACTATATCAAATAACAGAAACCACATCACTTGAGGATTACCAACAGCAGCAGCAACAATTCAAATGGATAACGCATGTAACTCTAAGAGAAAATAATGTTAACATTCCACACTACTACAAATAAAAGGTTAGGAAGAAAACCTATTAATACTGGAAAGAGTGATAACAGCTACTGGGCTTGAGAAACCTATTTTCCTGAAAAATTGTTTTAAGAGAAAGATTTTATAAATTTCAACTGAAAGCAGTATTGGCTCCTGAGTCAATTAATGCTAAATGTTTCCTTATAGGGAAACTGCTAATATTACTGTTACTTTTTGTTTTTTTCATAAAAAAAAAAACAAACTTGTAAGACCTTTCCAATGTTCCGAGAAGTGTTTATTTTTCTTTGTAAGATTTTTCAAGATGATGTTTTGATCCTTGAACAAGCTGTATTTTCTTTCACTGGAGCATAACTATAAGTTAAAAAAAAATCTTTTTTAGCTATAAAAATGGGATGGAAATATGAACCCTTTAACTATTGGCAAAGTCTGTAAGGGATCTATTGGCTTGAAATACCTCCGCATGTTAGCTTTAAACTAAGTCTACTCTTTCTGTTGTAAACACTTATTTATAAAAGTGGGCAAAATGAGGAGTTTCAGTCTTTAAGCTTGTATTCGTTTGTTTTGGCATCACATATTGTCAAAGTAAAATGATGACCTATATAATACAACGATCATTATTCCTCTGTTCTTGTTACTCTACACAGTGGGTAATGTATCATTATGATTCATAATTGTGCTGTTTAGTGTTTAGAACCAAGGCAAGAAATGATGTGAAGATGGGTTTACTACTTAAGAGAATATTTCTTCTGATACAAGTAATAACATAAAAGGTGGTCAGCTGTTATAAGTGTTGAGAGAATTTGGGTTGTTAGATTAAATTAATAATTGGTAGCTTTAAGACTTTGTATTTTTTTCATCTCTGAACAGTAAAAACAAAGATTGCTTATATGTGAATATGGGCACCAAAATTGTGATTAGTTTTACAAGATTGGTAGGTTTGTTTAACAAAATGAGAACCTGCATTTTACTCAGTGGTTAACAGGAAGTGATGAAGTATTAAAATTTTTCATCAAACCCCAAAAGGAAATGACTGCAAAAATGACATTGGATTTTTCTGCTCATTCAGGGTTATATATGTTTTAGTAATTTTTAATTTCTGACTTATTGGATTGAAATATTAATTAGATTTTAAAAAATTGGAGTTTACTTGAATTTTATAATTCATATAATTTATTACAAGTTTTGGGGAAGATCTTCCAAGTAGTTATTTTAATATTTGAAGGTAAAAATTGATTTAAGATTTTAATCTTGAAATTTGTTTCTTAACAATTCATTAATATGTAAAGGAAATATAGGGGGGATCACTAATTTATTATATTTTCATTTCTTTAAAAAATAGATGTTAAAAAGAAAAATAGCCAACTTAAATCTCTCATGTCTTTCTGAAAATATTGAAATGAAATTGGATAATTCATTATTTGACAGAATATTGAAAGTTTAAAATGTTGTCTCTTATCATTGACAGTCTTCATTTCATTTATCTTTCAATATTAAATTCAAGTAAAGAAATTTCTTTTTTATTACCTTTAAAGTTTAAATTTCATGTTACAATAAAGCTGACTCTAGAAGCTGATCTTCCAGTTTTTATATCATTTTTTGGAATATGCATAATATTAATACTTCATGCCCATTATATTAATGTCTTTACCATTTACATTTAGGCTATAACCATAATATTGACATTATACAAGTAAGTTAAATATTTTAAGATTATGCTTTTCATTTTAAGACCTTAAAAAATACTAAATAATTTTGGTAGAAAAAGAATCTTTTAGCCAGTCTGCTTTATCATATTTTAAAGTTAGTAAAATTTAGTAATTTTAACTTGATGCTTCTTGTAATTTTAATTGTAAACATTTCTTAATTCATTTTAATGGAAATCAAAATTTCTTCAGAAGTATGAAAACTTTGAAGAAATTAAAATCTTAGACAATATAATAGGCAAGATATTTATATTCTGTAAATTACACAAAAATGTGACAAGAAAGTGTGCACTTGTTTTATAGTAGTTGGCATAGATGGAACCTGATCTTGGCAAATGCTCTAAGCACTTAAGGTAAATAACAAAAACCAAAGTATAATTAGACTTGTACTGGCAATATTTGGTCTAGTTAGATTTGTTATTGAATATTTACAAACCTAGATAACTTGGTGAGGAACAGATGTTTTTAAAAATTTGTTCATATTGTAAATGTTTATTTGTAAGCTTTAATTTAAATCAGCTTCTAAGTAGTTTTACTAGAAATGCCACAACAACCAGCTTGAATTCATATTTATATACATATATAATTCACAGATGTTCCTAAGTGTAAATTTATATGTACAGACACACAATGTGCTGGGGTATGTTCATTAATTTTTGTCTATTGTGTATAAGTAAACCAAATAGGAGTGCTACCTCACTGTATGAAGAGGTGTCCTTTCTTGACTTTGACAGCTTAACCTTGAGGCTGTTTCCTTTATTCCTCTCTTCATTTGAAATGTTTGGAGCTTTTTCTCACTGCTTCCATCTTACTGGCAACATTTTCACCTACTCTCTCACACACACACACACACACACACATTCCTTAAATTTAGGCTAGCAGGATTTTCCTTTCAGAATTTGTATATTCAGCCAATTTTATTTCAGCTTCCACTGCTGTGTATTTTGTGTTTATATTTTGTATAAAGAAATTAATCCATTAGTTTGGAGTGTCAATTGTACATATTTATCGTGACGATTTCTGTTATCTGAATTACTCATCTTTACTTATCCAAATATTATGATTACTAATCTGCCATTTTTAATCCAATAGACACATATGCATGATAGTAGTTAATCAGAAATATATTGTCTTAATTGAATTGTTAAAAAAGTGTATGTATGTAATTAAGGAGTAGTGGGGTAGCGCCATGGATTGAGGACTCTGAGAGCCGAGTTTGCATTCCAGTTGAATCCATTACATTCACTTACGTGCTAATACCCTTCCCCCTCAAGCTATGGGTAAATAGCAGGACAGACTGGGTTCTGTTGTGGCACATAGTGTACCAGGTCACTGTATTCGGCCCTTCAAAAAGTGTGGTTGGTTCTGCACAAAACATTCACCACTATAATCAAATCATATGTGCTGGTGTTTGGCTGTTGGTTCCTAGGAACTGAATTGCTGACCCTCATGCGTCAAATATGACAGGAGAGTCCACCACTTGTGTGTGTGTGTGTGTATAAATATATATATATATATATATATATATATATATATATATATATATATATATATATACACACACACAACAACATTGTCTTAATAATAAACAATGAAGTTTAAAAAGTTGTGCATCATAAGGTTGTTTGTTGTGCATTCTCATCAGATTGCCTAATTATGTGTAGTTTTTCTTGTTAATTACAATTATCTGGTAAATATTTAGGATTCTATACAAGTTATTTAATTATGTTTTAGTAAGGTCATGTTTTTATCATCATGCAAGAAATAACAGCAGATATTGATGATGAAATCTTATTTAATCACAAACTCTGTAGAACTTCAATTGAGTTGAGATTTGAAATCACAAACTCTGTAGAAGTTCAAAACCTCAGGCCACAAAACCTCTCACTTTAACTCTGTTTCTTTGGCATTTTGAAGAAATAACATTGATTTCCTCAAGTTCCAGAGATATTTTAAACTGAATTTAAAACAAAAGTTAATTCACTGTGTTTTTGTTTCTTTAAAAAAACTTTTCAAATCACTAATCTTTTTTTTTTTTTTTTTTCCAGTAATTTTAAAATATGAATTTTTAACTGTTCTCCTGTCATCTGGACACAAATCTCAATGCTTGATGTTCAAGCTCAAGATAAGAGGCAGATTTTCAATCCTAGGATCATTTTGATTCCAAAAAGGTATATGTCTATGTAGAGCAAGTATGGTTGAAGTTAGAGGGGTTTCAGACACAGACGGACAGACAGAATTTGTGGTTTATTTATTTAGATTTAATTAATGTGAAATTCCTTGAACCTTAGATTTTTTTTTTTTTTTTTTTTTTTTTTTGTAATTAATTACATGGTCAATTGTAAGAATAACATTATTCTTTTCTTTATTGCATAAAAACTCATTTGGACTTTTTGGTGTTATTTTTCAAGTTAATATCTTTAAGTGAAATTTATTGCAAATTTTATGTTGGAATTTTTAAAAAGCAGAAATTAAAATTGTAAAAACATCTGAAGTGTATCTACTATATATAAGAGGTACATCTGAAAAGTCATTCATGTTACATTTAGTAGAATGGTGTTCAAAAACAGTTTTACCTTTCACAGATATTTCTCCTTAATCAAGCTCTCCCCAGAAGAAAATTATCAAGAATTGTACATTCCATGCACTGAAGTCATAACAAAGAATACAATAGAGACTATATTCTCCCTCAAAGGGTGGAGGGTAATTGAAAGGATATATTCTGGGGGAAAAGATTGAATTCAGGCTTGGCTGATCATATATGGAGGAGGCTAAACAGTAAACCACTAGAATGTTTTGAAACATTTTCTCAAGTATGATTAACAATACCTGAACAAGGCTGGAGGATATTATAACTGAAATATTGTGTGTATAAAAAGATGAATAGGCATTTAAATGAAAATTAGGATGTCTTTCTGAATTAATTGGAATATTTATATAATATTTATTAAATAATCATCTTTTCATTTTGTAGAGCCAACTTGCTTTCACTTTTAAAATACAATAATTAATAATAATTCTTACTAAAATAAATTAGGTAGTAAAAAAATCTTAATCTTTAGGAACTTATTTTAATGCTGATTTTTTTTTTCTTTTTTTTCTTAATAGCTTAAATGAATATTTGTAAATGACTTTTACAAGGGGCTTTGCCTTGATTTGAATTTAGTAAATGATGTGTATTGTCTTATAATCTTAACCATATTTTTCCAATATTGTATGAAACCAGTTCTTCTCTCATTTATAATTTGATAATAAATTTCAGTAAACTTTCACTTGAACAATAATTGCCAGAATGTTAAATATTAACTGCAAATTGGCAAAATTAAAATTTCAATAAACTTAATTGGTTAAATCCACTTTGACAGGAAGGGAGACAAGCTACTGCCACTGCCATCCATTAAGCTGAAGAGTAGGAGTCTAATATCTTCAGAAATTTGTTAGCCAAGGATGGTGAGTTCAATCCTAGGTAGGACCATAAAAGTCAATGTAGTTAACTTATTTGGGTTATATGTTTGAACTTTGTGAAAAAAATAAATGAAAGCTGTAATATTTAACTCAAAAAGGAATATTATCATTTTGATAGAACTACACAAGGCTAACTGATTTAGAAGAATCAAATTACATTTTATGTAAATCTTTTTATGTCAATAAATCCATTACAGATAATACTTGATTGGTTAATTGCAGTTTGCCCCAAATGATAATTGTACTATCTACATTTCCTGTAGAAGTTTGATATAAATACTTTTCATGAAAAATGGCAAAGGAGACTAATTTGTCAACAGTAGGTTTATTACTTTCAAGAAAGTTAAAGCAAAAGAAGTGTCATAGAAAAATCATAATTATACAGTGTGCACATAATGGTAAAACATTATTGGCAGTGGTGTCTTCAAGCTAATGTCTTATATTATGTGGGAAGTATTTCTGGCACACTCTGTACTATAAAAAAGGAAATTATGGAAAGATTACTAAAGGAAAACATTAACGATAATAGAGGACTAAAAGATGCTAGATTTTGAATAAAACAAACTCATATGAAGTGTTAAAGTGATGATAACTATCAATGATTTCAAAACTGTAGTCACATTGCAACCATTTATAGATTAGCTCATGAAATGTATTAAGAAAAAAGTATATTTTTTTCTGAGATTTCAATTATATTTGTGGAGTGGTGAAAAATTCTTAGAATGTGAAAGAAGGGGTTAATTATTTATTAGTTATTATCTTGGAATGAACAACAAGGAGTTAGATTTTGTGAAGTGGGTTAGGTCAAGATCATTTCAATACTTTGTCATACTGTAGTGTGGAATATTTTGTGTTTTGCTAAGTAGCTAGTATGCAACATTATTACCAAATCCAAGAAAACTTATATTATCACTTGCACAACATACATTTAACCTTTCTTGTTTCAATTCTTTTGCTTAATAATGGTGTAACCAGTTCTTAATTGACTCTATTATATTATCTGAATTTAGAAATAATTCTGTTATTTAATGTAGGAGTAAGTTTTCCTTAGTCTATTATGTCCATCACTCTGGTACCTTTTTGTTTTTCATAGATTTGTCAGAATATTTAGAATACTTTAATGAGAAAAATATTTATTGCTGGTCTACTATTATATCTGATGTCCTTTTAAAGGATTCCCAGAGAAGAAAGTTTAATATATTTATCATTTTTCTCATTCAGTCACATTAGTTGAGGATAAAAGTAGTAAGGTGAGGGTTAATGCTATGACTACTGGTAGTAGATATATTCTTTGTGTAATATACTAAATATTTTAGGATATTCTTCAGTTATGATAATAGAACTTTTCTAATCATTCAATAATTCTGCTAAATGATTTATAGGAATCTTACTTATTATAAAACGCAGATTGTGTGTGTGTCTGTAACGTTTATATATTGGATCGGATTTCCTACATTTTTTAGCCGATTTCAACAAAACTTCGCAGGACTACATAAAATTACCTTGTGGTGGTTCTAATGGCGCCAAAAATGGGAAAAACACAATTGTTTTTTAACAAAATCAATTTGAAAACACGATTAAGACACATCGTGAGAATGAAAGGGGGACAACTCACATAGGGTTAAAAAACTCAGGTTGTTTGTGTGTGTGTGTGTTCCTTTATATATGGGATCGGATTTCTTACATTTTTCAGCCAATAAAACAAACATCCACTTTTTTTTTTTTTTTTTTGGCAGGTAGTTTCTTATTGTCTTGCACACTTTTTTTCTTTATTTATACATTCAGAATGCCTTAAAAATTCCATTTACAAGACAATTGTTTATAATAAAATTCTAATCTAATTCTGTTCAATCGGGGGGCTCATCATAACGATTGAAAACAATGTTTTTGTTTGGGTTTGACCAATTCGTAAAAAAAAACCAAAAAAACTAAGACATGCGTGTCCGTCAACCTAAACAATAATCTAATGATCTCTACTGATTGTATGTCAATTGAAAAATCTGATAATTCTTTATCTTTAGGAAAGATAATTCCAATCTAACTTTAGGGCCGTTTTTTACAATTCCCTTTGCAATTTGTTACAAGGCAGATCAATAAGGCATTGGTTCTATTTGAAATTAATTCAATATTTAAAAATTATTAAGAAATAATTTAAAAATGTCGACGTAAGAAATCTGATAGACAAAAAAATAATATTTCAAGATGATAATTATTAAGGAAAGAACACAGTACTTGTAATAAATTAATAAACCCAAATAAAGTTATTTTTTGTATTAGAAACAACGAGTGGAAAATATATTCAAATCAGAATTCTAATTATGAATCACCACAAGCAAAATATGCAATTTTTTTTACTGTATTCACTAAGTAAAAATCATAAATTGTAAAAGATTACAGAGAAAGTCTACTTACATTTTTCAACCGATTTCAACAAAACTTCACTTTTTTTTTTTTTTTTTTTTTTTTTTTTTTTTTTCTGTAGTGTTTCTTATTGTCTTGCACATTTTTTTTCTTTATTTTTACGTTCAGAATGCTTTAAAAAAATTCCATTTACAAGACAATTGTTTATAATAAAATTCTATTCATCAATCGATAGACTCATAACGATTGTAAACAATGTTTTTGTTTGAGTTTGATTTGACCAATTTGTAAAAAAAAAAAAAAAAAAAAACTAATTAAGACATGCGTGTCCATCAACCTTAAACAATAATCTTTGTCAATTTTATTTTTCAGTCTTTATGATGGTGGTTTATACTTGATCTATCTCTTACTGTTACATCCCCGGGCAATGCCGGGCTCTGCTGCTAGTTAGTAATATTTTTCAAAATCAGTAATTTGGTTATTTTGCTTCTATTATAACCTTTTATGATTTACAAGTTAGAACTTATTTAAAATGACATTAGGTGCAAAGAATTAGATCCTTAAAAATCAAATTCACTAAAAAATTTTATATCTTTTTTTTTTCACAACTGGAAAAGAATGTAGATTTATTTGACTTTTTAATGATTAAGTATTAATTTGATATAGTATCACTTTCAGCTAAAAAAACAAAACAAAACATTATCTTAACCAAAATATATAAAAAACAGTGTACATACAGTGTTTCAGTATTCATTATTGTATCTTGTGTGTGTAGTTTTAAATTTTAAAAGAAAAATTTTTTTCATTGATCTTGAGAAAAATTATAATGCAGGGAAATGTTTCCACAATATAAAGTATTATTGCGTAGCTGCAAATGAATATAATACTATGTCCTCTTAGCTTCTGATTTTTTTTTTCAATGTGAACCAAATACCTTATTTAGAAGATTATAAATAGGTCAGTACAATATAATAGAAGTAGTTGCATAACTATAAAGCTTCTTTGCTATTTACTGCCTGGGGTAAAATAACTTCAAATATCTTCATTTATATTGGCTTATTATTTTTAATAGTTCATTCAACATAAAAGAAAACAATGAAATAATCTAATAAAGAAAATCCTTTTTAAATTTATTCACCCCCCCCCCCACACACACACACACTCTGGATTCTTCTCAGTGTGATCGGCATCATGTTGGACTTATTAAATGAAGCTGGAAGTATCTATGTCTAGATCTTATATGTGAGTGTGCTGGAAACTTCTTCACTGAGCCAAGAAAGGATTCTGTAATTCTAATATTTGGTCAGATTTTGTGAAGTGGGTCAAGCTGAGGACTTTCCACAACTGTCTTGTACTTTTTTCCTTTTTATTTGCTTTTAACTAGGGAAAAAAAACCCCCCAAAAAACAGCAGGTGAAGTTTAGTAGTTTTTGAGATAAAATATAGAATCAAACATATAATTCAATAGAAAGTATTAGTCATTTCTATCCTCTACTTCTGCTTGGATGTTTGTTTAGTGATTGGGTTGATTGCTAGAGCAAGGAACAAGGATTGGCAGCCTATATAGGTTTCCTCCCAGTCAGTGCTGTTGATATTCAAATATATCTTCCTTTTGGTCTTCTAAATCTCAAATTTTTATTGACTAAGCTGTGGACAGATCTCGGTCAACTTTTCTACTATTTTACAGTGGTAGTATTACCATTAGTATTGAAGTGCATTAATGATCACTATCAAAAACATAATAGCTAATTGTTACAAAATTGAAAAAGAAAAAAAAAATGACCTTTTGTTGTGAAATAAAGCTGGAGCATTTTAGTGATTGCAGGATATTCCTGTTAGAATGGCCAGCTCCCACATCCCTTTCCCAACAAATTGTTTGCTCTTTGAATGAAACAAAGATGCTACTGCTGCTAATATCTGAATCTCAATATCTATTTATTTTTTAATTTTTTTTTTATTAACTATTTTCCTATTTCTTTTAAGAGATTTTCTTTTTATTTAAGAGATCATTCATGAGCAAAATGTTCAAATGAATAAAGACTTAACTTTTGGCAAAAATTACAAGTATTGTAATATGTGAAAATCATAAAATCAGTTCAGATGTATTCTAATTGAATATATCTGAATTGAAATGCCTACACAAAGACAGTAAACTTTCAAGTCCAACTTTCACCATTGCAGTTAATTTCAGAGAGTTCATAGTTAATTACATTCTCAGAAACTCCCATTTTTCAATTTTGAGCTTGTTAATTGATATATTACATCCATCTTAGGTTATGGTGATGTGGGGAAAATAACAATGTTGGAGTGGTGGTGGTGGGGGGAATTCAGATCCCAAATCAGAAATACAGTCATAATTCCAAAGTTAATAAATCACTCACAAGTCTAGTCAATAATACTGTATTTGGGAGGGGATATCAAAAGGAGTCAAAAACCCTTATTCGTGACATGCAACATCCAAAGCAGAGTTGTTTTATTGGAGTAATAACAGCTGTGATTGGTCGAGGTTAGTATAGAAAATGCAAAAATGATCATATTTTGAGAACTTACTAAAAGAGATGCAATTTTGATTTTCTTTATTGACAGAGACTGCAAATTCAAAAGGTAACACTTGGTTTTCTCCTTCACAGGTGGCATGATACTATTTACTCTCTCTCTCTCTCTCTCTCATATATAAATAATCTAGTTTTGGAATAAAATGTTATGCTATGATGACTGAATCAACTGTCAAATTAAACTGTATTTTCAGTTTTATAACCTTGTGGTAAGTTTATTAAAATTAAAGTACTCTATAGGGTTTTGTTTGTTTATAGGGTATGTATACGTTGTCTTTTATATAATTTACAGTGCGCTATTTAGCAGCAACAAATAAAATGGATAGTATATGTAACTCTAAGAGAAAATGACTTTATCAAGATATTGGAATTCCACACTACTTCAAATAAAAGGCTAGGAAGGAAGCCCCCATCAATATTGGAAAGAGTGATAACAGCTATTTAACTTGAGAAACCTATTTTCCTGAGAAATTGTTTTTGAAGATTTTATAAACTTCAGCCAAAAGCAATGCTCGGTTAGTGAATTTCAAATGTTTCCTTGTAGAGAAATGGCTAAGATTACCATTACCATTATTTGGAACAATTATAATTAGATTTTAAAGTCCTGGATGCAACAATTTTCTTTGCATCATTTTATGCTATTTCCTGACTTTGCATTTATTTATCTGTACAAGAACAAAAAGTAATATTAAGAAAATAAACATTTGCTTGCACTTTTAGAATATATAAATACATGTGTCAGAAATGGTTGATATGGCATTTGCCTGTTTACCTTTTAAGATGAGCATTATAATCAGGAGCAGGTACAGGATTCACCTTAATTTTATGTATGTTTGCTTCAAGTGTGAATTGCAATCAACTGAAACAAAGAAAAGGTTACTGCCTATCATTATTGTGTATTACTTTTAGATTTTTTTTTTTATTTGTTGCTTTGTATTGAAGGTTCAATATTTATGAAAGTCAAACAAGTTGTCTAAATTATTCAAAGAAAAATAACAGATGGTAATCTTTAATCAGATTAAAAGCTAAGAAAACAAATTTTGCATTTTTTATAAGATTTGTATTTTTAATGTTTTACTGTTTCTTTTCTTACTATATCAGCCATAGCTTAATCATTAGTTGGAGTGGAATGAATACATTGTATTTGAATATTAAGCAAAATATCTAGGTAGAAAAATGTCTATTAAACATTAGATATTTTAATTTGTGAATAATTTTGTTTGTAAAAGCAGGGATTAACTCTCCATTAATCTGTTTGTGAGGTTTGGTTATTGCTGCTGAATTAGTGATAATTCTGATAATTGATCTTGTGTGATGTGTTTGGTTAGTGATACATCATTGGCCTATAACTGAATAACCCTATTTAATTAATTTGCTAGATTGTCAAATCTTGTCAGTCCAATATTATATTTAGATTATAATGATGTTACGAGGATGCATTTCTATAATAAGGGATTTCACTGAGTTCTACTTGTTATTACAAAAAAGTTTTCATTCATGAAGTAGTTGTAAAATAGAGAAATTAGAAATAGAATGTTTAAAAGATTCTAGATCATTCTAGTATATTCGAGAAACATCTAGAAATATGCAAATTAGGTGTTAGCCCCTATAAAAATGGGATTTTGGAAAAGGGTAGTTAGTTGTTGAATGAGAAATTCTGTTGTTATCAACTCCGGCTTTTGATTCAAGGACTATTATATCCAGCCGAAAGAATCTCTATAAAAAGTTGCTGACCAACCAAAACCCAAAAGAGAATTTCATAGAACAAATTTGGTAAATAGAATTTAGACTAATTTTCATTGACCAAACTAAAAATTAATATTTATTTACACACCTTTGTGGATTTCCAAATATAGCACTTAGATTATTTCACTAGCCCTAAAAAGTGATAAAGATATTTGATTCCCTTTCCTTCTTCCTCGTAACACCCCGCCAGTAACTCTGTGTTTTCTGTTTTGTAGGCCGCAATTGTTTATGCTGTATATATTTTATGTTCTGTTTTAGTAAATTAAATATTTGTTTGTGATTTAGCTCTGTATTGTGGTAAATCATTTTTTTTCCTTTGTTACAATTCTCAACACGTAACAATGACAAATACATTGTGTAACCCTTGATGTGCTAAATGATAAACCATATTTGTATCAGTAGCTTTGGGACAGTCAAGGGAAACTGGAAGTCTTTTCGTGAGGAGATTTCTACAAAGTAACTCTTGAAGTCAAAATTGGAAGCATTTTTTTTTCTTATAGTATTTTAAGCCACCATAGTGCTCTATAATTAGACATTTACTTTTTTACTTGGTTATCACATTTTTTACGAGTATAAAATTAGGATTTGTTAGCTATCCTTGTTTTGATTAACTGTATTTTGGATGTAAATGTCTCTAGTTGCAATGTATAAATCCATTCATGTAAGGTTACATTAATAACATTGGAACCTTTTGAATTGTAAATTTGATCAAGTAGACTCCCCTTTTTTTTCTTGCTAAGATTTAAAAAAAAAAAAACAAAAAAAAAAAATTTTTTTTTTCATACTGTTTCTGATTCAGCTTGAAAATAGAATGGGATAGTAAGAAGGATTATTGCTTTGGTCAGTTATGACTAAGTAGATTTATAGCAAAGAGATAATTGATAAAATGCTTTGAGATAAAGTGGGATTAGTTATTACTGTTTGAGTATAGATTAAATATTAGCACAATTATTCCTCTATCCATGAAAAAGAAAGAAGCTGGTTTGTTGGTTTTCTTCATTAAAAATTTATTCATTTAGAAAAAGAAACTGATTACATTTCAATTTTTTATAGGCATATGCAGCAAAGTTAATCTTATCCAGTTCCTTTTTATAAAAATGTATTCGGTGTCATTTTTTTTTTTTTTTTTAAGAAAATGTAAGTAAATTTTCAGTTTTATCCTCAAATCTCAAGAATTAGAGAAAATATTACCAGTCATGCATGTAAATAAAGAATGACCATTAAAAGGAAAACTGGAAATTTCAAAATTTTATTTGAATTTTATATAAACATGATTGTGAAATTTAGAAAATGAAGAATATGTCCAGTTTATACTCTCCTGTCACTTTTTCGATGTATGAGTGCCTTTCAATTCAGTTTTTATGTTTTTCATATGAGATCACAATCCTGCATGGGATTTGCAAACAAATCCACATGAAGGGCATACTGAAGGATTGACTGTTATATGAGCTGATGTATTAGCCTGAGATTTAATGTTAATTCTTAATTCTCTCAGATGGTTGAGACCATTCTTTTCAAAGTTAGTTGTACCATGGCAGCAGATGTTTCTCCACTTTACTCAGTTTTCAACAGCAAGTTCCAACTCCACTATAGGGATTTTTGCAGCAATTGTATTTAAGTTTGTCTTTGAAGTGTAACCAAGGATGGCCTACATTACACTTACCCTGAAAAAGGTGGCTATACATGAGGATTTTTGGCATCCAATCATCACTCATTCTGATGACATGACTAGCCATTCTGAACTGTTATTGCATCAGAAAGGATTTGATACCACTGATGCCACATTTGATGAAAAGATCAGATTGAGACATGTATAGCGTCCATAAAAAGGTGTGGTGAGAATGACTGCTTGATAGACACTGATTTTTGTTTTCAGTGAAATCCCATGAACATCCCATAGGCAATGCTTGAGCTTCCCAAAGGCATTGGTTGCCTTTGATATTCAGTTAACTATTTTGTTATCCAAAGATGCACTTGAATTGATTTTGCTTCCTCAGTACAAGAATGATTTCACATACTTCAGGTTATTGCTGCCAACAGTAATGGTAATGATTGGAAAGGTATGGGTAGGCAGTTTTTGTTTTACACCCTTGCCTTGCTTAGGTATAGGCCTTGGTTGATGGACAACTTAATTTTTTTTTTTTTTTTTTTTTTAATGCTTATAGTTAATCCAAATTGAATAACACTTAGATGTGCAATGCCACAGGAATTATCACATGCAACCTTTTTCCTTTGTTCTTGAACAAATGTTTTACGCAGCATCTTTGTAGTTCTGTAGAAAAGAAGCAGCATTCCATATGACTTAAAAATTCAAGGAGTTTAACCAGAATCTTTCCACCATATTTAAAATTTTCAGGTGGGGAATAGCATCTTTTCCAGGGGTTTTGTTTGAGGACAATTGCTTGATAGAATTCTGGATTTCCTTTTAGGCATGGCTCAAGAGACAACTCGGAAATTTCTGGTCACTGATGAATTGAAGCAATCACGTTTTCATTGATGGCAGAGGTAGAATTAAGGACACTTTCAAAGTGTTCATTCCATTGTGATATAATTTCCTTCTTGTTTGTGTGGAGTGTGTTGCTGTCATATGACATAACAGGTGAAATTCCATTTCCTTGTGGGCAGCACACCTTTTTAAGGCCTTCATAGAATGCTTTGGGATCTTTTCTGTTAGCTACCTTCTAGATTTCTACAGCTTTAGCAGACCACCAAGATTCTTTCACTTTGCATTTTGCACTTCCTGCTTACACTGCTTATATATAGGTTTTATTGATGGATAATTTTTGTTGTTTAAGAATATTGTGCAAATCGTGCATCTACTTGATTGATGAACATTAGTATCATTTACATCAAACCAGTCTTGATACTTCCTTATTGGAATTCTTAGAACTTCAAGGGAACTGGAATAAATGGCATCTCTGAGAGATTTCCAGGAGGATTCAATGTCTTCTGAGATCACAACTGAATCCTACCTCGAATCCAGTGTGTTAGATTATATATAAATGCTGATGTCTGAGTAAATGGATGTTTTTTTTTTCCTCTCAAAGAAAGCAATGTCATATGTAAAGGAAAATCTTGATTGTTTTACTTTTAATCATCCATTATTCATTTTTTTTTTTTTTTTTTTTTATTATAATATTTGTAAAGTTATTATTTATTTACAGTATTTAATATACATATTTTTATAATCTTTTGTTCATATTTGTTTATCTTTAAGTCGTGACATACAATTTTCTTTTTTTTTATTTAAAAGAAAAAGTTTAGCAAGTGTAAGGATATCTCGCTCAGAGTTAAATATATTAAGAATATTTAAAGTGTTGTATTAATTATAGTGGCATAATTCTAATCTATTTATATCTAAGTGTAACATTTATCTTTATTTATTTATTTATTTATTTTTTTTTGAAAGTGGTCGTAATTTTCAGACTAAGAGAAAAGCATATTTGTAATGTTTATTTTGTTTATCTTTGACTCGTGGCTCATTATCACTGATTTCTTTATCTATTATTATCTATTTTCAAAGATTATTTTAATAACATTTGGTATGAATTTTATTCGTTTACATTTTCTTATTAATTGAAAAGTAACGTAATTTCAATTTTGTTGAAAAAGCATTCCCAGTTATGTTATTTGGTTTCGTTTTTACTACTATGTATTATTATTTATCTTTCAAATATTTTAAAAATGGCAACAACAATAATAATTATTATTATTATAACAATAATAAAATAATCTCATATAATTGATAATAATTTTATGTTATTATTTTATAAGTATAGCAATATATTGGCACATTGATGACGATCTGTTTACTCTGACATCCAAATAAATATATATATATATATATATATATATATATATATATATATATATATATATATCCAGAGGAGCTATGTAAAGTACCAGGTTGAGAACTGGCGTGGACTAGCTACCCTTGATGAGGGTGAAAGGAGTCTCTCTGAGCTTTGGTTAGCAATCCTTTTCGCGTTGGTTTCACGATAAAAAGACTTCAGATGGGAAGGAAAACTCGTGACAGCTTAACCTGGTCATTATATTGCATGTGTTTGTTGAGAAGTGTGTACTGGCTGATATTTACTGTGATCTGGAGAGGTTAAACTCTGTGATAATAATACGAGGACTGTCGTTGGGAGATTCCGTGGCAAGTCTTGTTTTAGCGACAGATCCAAAAAGTGTGGATGGTCTGACACATGCCTTCACCATTTGAAACAAATCATTGTGTTGGTTTTGTGACAACTACATCTAATTAGTTCCACACATATCCAGCTACTGTGAAAAACTCTACAAAACAACATCAACTTCATCTTGGCACTTGGAATGTACAAACTCTCCAGGACACCAACTCAGCACCAGAAAGAAAAACGGCTCTGGTTGCATTGGAGCTAAAGAAGTATAACATTGATATAGCTGCAATGAAAAGTAACCATCAGTTGACTACATGAAACGAGAAAGCAAAATAAGACATCTAACAATGTTCCAGATGCTGTTTGATACGATACATTGTCCTGTATTGTTTGTGGTCTTTTGTGCAATTCTCAAGCTAGTCTCAAAAGTCATGCCCATCAGAGGCATGCAGGTAATTAGTTTGTGATCATCAAACTCGACAGAATAAATAAATAAATATATATAATGTGTGTGTGGGTGAAAGCATGTACGATCCCCTATTCAAAATAGTGTATGGAGGGAGATATTGGGGAAAAACAATGCAAAAAAAAATGATGCAACCTTAAATTTTATATGGTACATGTTTTTCTGTTGGTTGGTGGGGATGCAAGATTTAAAAATTATAAAGCCTAAGGAGCAAGCAATATGAATAGAAAGGAAGGAGTAGGTGCAGTGGATTGTATATTGTTTATAAATAATCTCTTCAAGAGAGTAACATGGTACAGTATATAAAGCTAATGTTTAATAATATTAGGATATAAATTAAAATTTAGAAAATGTAGATAGGGAAGGTAAAAGGTGAGAAAAAATTAAAAAAAAAAATGTATATTTAAAGAAAAGAGGAACATCATGTAATCCATTATGTATTAATAGATGCTTAAATGGTTAAAGGGGAGTAATAAGTATTAAACCTAAAATATATATATATATATATATATATATATATATATATATATATATAATGGACAGTTGAAGTTGGGTAAAAAGATTTATCCAGAATCAAAATACTTTAGTAGAGAGCATTTTTTTATGGGTACAGGCTATCATGATTTCATGGCATTTGTTTGGCAGGTTGAGGTCGTTAATATTTTTGAGAATTAATATTTTTTCCCTGCAAACACAGGTTACGACTGATGTAATTTATCTGATATTTCATCTATTAAAGTTTTCTTTTTCAAACCTTATGGTGAGCCCACTAAATTGACAAGTGGTATGTATGGGGAGAAAAAACTTGGAGTGCACTAAATTATCAATTTTAAAAATGCAGAAAACAAAGCGCTTGTTGTTGAAATGGTAATATAATTTAAAGTGATGTGGGATAAAACTCATCACATATGAGAAAGAATTATATCTTTATAAAGAGAAAACATTAAATGTTAACATAGTAATTTTATCAAAATATCCTTGAAAATAGAGGCAATATCAGCAGTTGAAATTTGAGGAAATTTCCTTATTTTGATATGTTTTCACAGTGCACACTCTGACAGTTTGGGATACCGAAGTTGTCTGCTCAAGTTAGAGTAATTTTGTTGCAATATTTCATTGACAACCTTTATTGTATTGAAACCAGAGATTTATCAAAATGTAATTGAAAACCTTCCAGAACATTAGCATAAGATTTTAGAAATTCAAGGAAGATATTTTGGTATTCATTGCATTGTATATAATCATTTAAAATAATTTACTAATTTTACAGTAATATTCCATAGAAACAACAAACATAGGCAGCAAAATTTGAAACCTTTCTATAAAAGTTTTCTTAAAAATTTCTTTCTTTTTGCTTTTTTTTTTAACAGAAGCTGCACAATTCAAAGTTTTGATGAGCATGTGGGACTTGATATGTTCTTGTATAATAAGAATGTCTTAAATTTTTAATTTGCTAGTTACATGTTATTTTTCTTTTTCAGGTAAGTCACTTGGCCATATACTGAAGATGTTTGGTCAGGTAGGCTCTTTTACTTATAACTAACTACTAATAAAACAGAATGCAGTCAATGTAAGTTGCAAGAAATTCATTCAAGTTTAAGTTTTCTCTGCTGGACTGAATTTTTCTTGAATTTCAAAAAAATGAATTTTGTCTTTGAGAAGCTAAAATAATATCTAATCTATTTTTGTGTTCATCTCTGATAATCAATTCCAAGAAAATGCATGATAATCAATACTATATAGAAGTATATCAAATCTATGTAATAGACAAGAATTGAATCCTTTCTTAGTGAGAGAATTATTTTTTATAAAAATGAATAAAGTATTTTGGGTTTGAATTTGAATTTCAGCTGTCAACATTAAAACAGAAATAACATTGTAAATTCAAACTAAGATTTACTGATTGCATTTTTCTCTTTTCGCTTTCATCTCTTAAAATGAAATCTTTTTCAGTTGCATATAGTTTAAGCATAATATTTAAGTATCTTTGAAATGCGAGTGGATGTGCAATTGTACCTTCATATCAGAATTTATGATTAGATATTGATTTTACATCACCTGATTTTCTTTTACCAACCTCAGTTACAGTAATTTTTTCTACAGCCAGTGGCAGCTGACCCTTAAATTCAGCAGTTCTTTCTGTTTTTTTAATGAAACTGGCAATATTAGATGATTTTTTATTAAAACTGTGACAGTGTTTATTTTGGTAGTGGCTTAATAGATGAGAATTCAATGCTGCATTTTTAATTATTTATCTTTTACTTAAATTTACTTTTTTTTTTTTTTTTTTCATCCAGGAAATTTGTTGTATTTTTGTGTATTTTTACTTCTGGTTTATAATTAAAATAAAGAAAAAGAAAAGAAGCTTTTACTTTGTTATCTTTGTCTTTGTTCTTGTATTATATATTTTATTTTTTGCTTTAACTGTCCATCTTTTTAGAGTAGAATGCTTTACTTAAGATCATTGGATAGAAGAACAACCTTAGATTAATACATGTTAGAACAGGCCTCTTAACTGTCACAGTTACTGCTTGCAATCACTTTAAAAGATTTTCAGTCCTTTTAATCTAAATAATGAAAAAAAGAAATAGTAATTTTGGGAAAATGTAATCCTAATTCTATCTTTTTAAAGAATGTGAATTTTTTTCATTTTCTGCTGCTTGTTTCAGCTTGAATAAGTCTTGAATCTCTTTCTTCAAACAATCCTGATTGTTAGCTGATTCATAAAAGTGGATTAAAAAAGGTTGTTGGTCTTAGACTGTTGGTGTCTCTGATTGGTAGGGAATAGTAGCAGTTGAATCTTATCTTTTATCAGTTTTACCTTTTGAAAATGTGGGAATGAAACTGATAACCCTTTTCAAATAAAAGTTGTTTAAATGCAGTTTTATACCTGTTTGAATAGATGTACACGTGCATGCACACACATGTATGGATGTGTTTACATTGAGTGGGGATTGTGTCTACTTTGTGTCGATTGTGTCTAATTTTTTTTATCAGTGTGTAAATATATATGCTTGTTGATTTGAATCTTAAGTTTGAATGTAGATAAGCAAAGATTTTTCAAGTGAATTCTGTTCTTTGCTGTACATTCTATACTATACCATTTTATATGCAATAAAAAGCTTTTTTTCCATATAATTTGAGTAGGATCAACATGATTTAGAGTGGTATAATCTGTATTAAATTAGTTAGACTTTTTTATATTAGTTTTTAAATTTTGTCCCCAAAATATTAATAGAAGTAGAAATATTAATAAAAAATAAAATTTAAAAGGTCTTCATGTATTGATTTTATTAGTTACATTGTAATTTTATTTTTCTAAAGAACAAATTTAGGAAAAGGATTAGATTCCTTTATAACATGGGCATAAAAATGGCTTCAAAGTTGCCATGTATAATTATATATATTTTCTTAATATAAGTTGTAGGTAAAATTTACATATTTGGGAAATATTTAAAGTTTGGAGATGAAGACTTTATTTCTAGTGGAACATTTTTTTGTCTTTGTGCTGTGTCTCTTCAGAAAGTAGGCGATCATGACCCTCCTACCATCTGTAGCTTTTAGTAAGGTTTGTTTTTTTTTGTTGTCTCCCTACATAATCAAAATATTATTAGATATTATTTATGACCAAGCTCTGTTGCAAAAATGTTGCTCCAAGAAGAGTACTTCACTTTATGAACAAATTTTATTGAAAATCAATATTTGATATGATTGCCTTTCTCTTCTATTACTACTTGCAGTCTTTGTAATATTAACTTCACCAGACATGCTTTGAGACATTCACTTACATGCAAAATACACTTGAGAAATGTATGAATCTATCTCCTATCCCAGTTATGGGTTTAAGTAACAGGACTTGTTTCTTTAAAAAATAAAAAAAAAATTCACTGTTATTCTCAAAAACATTGTTCATGAAATATTCATTCACAAAAATAATTTTTTTTTTTTTTTTTTTTTTTACAACACTAAAATGTTTTGGCTTTAAATAACCCACAAAGGGTTGATAAGCTGTAAAAAAAAACAAACAAATGAATCAGTTCATCTGATATGCACAAACATTTACTCAAATGTCTTTCCACTGACAATATATTCTTTTAAATTGTTCTCATTGCATTTAAATCTGGAGACATACTGCATTAGTCAAACTCTTTTAGATTTTTCATAAACTCATTTTATTTTTTAAACAGTGTTTCAGGATCCTTGTCTTCTCTTAAGTATTTGCAGAATCCTTTAGCATTCATGATTGTTTGATTGAAATGCAACCCACCAGTGAGCTTATATGACCCCCAGATGTTTCAACCATCATACTTAACAGTTGATACCAAAACTTTTCTTTGTCTGCTTTGCCAAGCTTGTTGAAACAAATAGGTCAATAGTTTTTATTCATCTGACAGCAGTATACTGTCTGAAAATGTTAAAATTTTTATTCGTATTTTCCTGCGCAAGCATTACATGAGTTTTTTACATAGTCTTTGGCCATGTAAATCTTTCTTGTTTAGCATACATTTGATTCTTGTAAGAGAAACATTCATGATACACACTTCTTTGACCACATTAGCAACCTTCAAAGCTGATTTTCTCAGGTATCCATTAACCAGTCTCTTTATAAAATGAGTAGACCTTTTGTGTTAATTTGTATGGTTTACCTGGTTGTTTCTGTGCTGTTAATGAACTAAACATCTGGAAATTATGATGTTGCAAATTAACATTGCATGCTCTACATTTTAATAATAGAAAAAAAATCATAGTTTAAAATATATTTACTTTATAGAATTTTTTTTTTTTTTTTTATAGTGGTAGGGGCATATTCATTTATGGGCAAAAATGAAATAATTTCTTTGTCCAAATTGCTGATCAAACATCATGTTTTGGTCAGAATGAGAACATTTCACCCCCCCCCTCACCAACCTACTTTATGTTTGTGTGTGCACATGCATAAGTATAAATATATATGTTAGTGTTTCACTTGTATGGATTGAAGTGTCCTTCATAAATAATTTTTATGGTATGCTTGTGTGACACTTATCAAGGTCTTAGATTTATTGCCCATGATTTAATGATTGAGAACTTTTAAAAGTGTGGCTTTTTAAGAAAACTAGAAAATAATTACATAAATTATAATTACTAGTAAATATAGTCAAATTAGAGGAATTGTAGCATTTGGTTGACATAAACTGTTGTGAACTATGGTATTTTATTTTATATTCTTTTAGTAAAATCTGTCATGGGTAAAAGTTTAACTTTTGGCTAGGTTATTAATGTATATCATAACAAAAGTTAGATTACTAGAAATCTACAGATCATCTGCTATTATAAGCAAATTGATGCAATTATATTCTCTTTGATCTTTCAGTCTACTGATTTAATGACTTTAAAAAATTTTTTATCTTAACATTCATTACTTACCCCCCAAAAAAAAACAACATCTCAGCTAAACTATCATTTAGGGATGTTAGCTATTTTATGATATAGTTCTTTTTCTATATGCCTCTGAGGATGATCCTATTAAAAAGTAAACTTTGAATAACTTTAACAAACAGGGTAGTATAGGAAAATGAGATTGACTTAGCATCAATTATAAGACAGGAGGTATGGTTGATAGCAAGATGGACAGATGTGAGTTGGAGATGTAAGAATTGAGCAAGTATAGAAATTTAAATGCTTCGAAAGTATTTTAAAAGACAACAAAAACTGACACAAATCTGTAGGCAAATTGGAACAGTGAAAGATGACTTCTGAAATCTAAACAAAGTATTAAGAAACGGGAAAATTTCATTAGAAATAAAGAAAAGTGTGCTAGACTGCTATGTAATATCAATCCTCCTGTAAATGTTGGACATTTTCTTTATACATAGAGAGGAGACTTGAGGTAACAGATATAGTTCAACAGAAGGATGCAGAGAATACTATGGACAGACCATGTAAGCAACAAGAGTTTTCAAGAAAATGGAAACAAAGATAACACTTGTATTTTGAATGAGAAAGAACTGAAATTTTGGGGGCACAATAAGGAAAAAGGGTGTGGAGAATTTGACCCTAATAAGCATATTGAAGGTAAGAGGGAAACATTAACACTTCCACTGCTAACTACGGAGATCTTCAGTTTTTTTTAAGTACGGAAAACTATGTTTTTTGCATACCGCTGGTATGAGTGTCCTGTTGCGCCATCTATTGTAAAATACAGGAAATTCTAACTGTTCTATCATGCAAATTATTAGTCAGCCTCGATTTTTCTCTTTCATGGTAGTTTTCAGATCTAATTTGAAAAATATTCCTGATGAAAATGCAGCTAGCATGTGGATGCTCCCAGCGCCCGTGACCTTGGGTCATACCAAGATGGCGGCCCATGAAACAAGCAAAAAGTGACTGTCTCGGAAGATGTTTTGGCAGAAATATTTGCTGATTTTATGACTCTGAATCAGATCGATTTGGTAAAATTCTGATTCTGATGATCCCGAGTACATGTGGGAGGATGGTAATGGTCGTGAAAGTGAAACTGATGGAAATATTAGTGATAATTTGAGTGATCACGGTGATGTTGATGTGAATGTTCATCATGGCCAAGGTGATGGTCAGCCCGTAAGGCGTAGGTGCCGCCGGTGTAGTAAATAATGCAATGCCTGCAGCACCTGGTGGGCCTGTTTCAATGCCTGCAGCACCCGCTGTGCATAGGCCTGGCCCTGCTGATCCTGGTAATGCTACACAGCTGGCTCCAGCCTGTGGTAGACGAAATCAGGGCAGGAGAAATCAAAATCAAGTGGGGGACTGGACAAATATTGACAGACTTCCACATGTGCATCAGTTCACTGGCACTCCAGGCATAAATATGCAGCCCAATGATCCAGGGTGTTGCCTTCAATGGTTCAAAATTTTTCTTGACAACGGAAAACTTTTGGCTGTTCTTGGCCCTACTGTTCAACACAGGAATAGTGAAAAAGCCTGAAATTCAGATGTACTGGAGCACTGATTGGAAAGTGGTGACTCCGTTTATTCAGAGACCATGACTAGGGATAAATTTTTTTTCTGATTCTGAAGTTTCTTCACTTCAGTGACAATAATGCTCACCCCCGACAATGATGAAGATCGGCTCTACAAGATCTGTCCTGTTTATGATTACATTATAAACAGGTTCAAAGCTGTGTACACTCCTGAGGAAAAACTTTCCCTAGATGAAAGGATGCTCAAATGGCGTGGCTGTGTGAGATTTCGGGTCTATATTCTCAGAAGCCCGACAAATATGGGATGAAAGGGTACATTGTTTCCAAGTCGAGTAGTGTTTACGTCTGTAACTATGAACTCTATTGTGGTATTGGCAGAACAGTTCAGCAGATCTGTGGTGGACTTCTGGAGCACTTATATGGCTTTGGCTATAAAGTGTACTTGAACAACTATTACAACAGTGTCGCATTGGCCAAATTCTTTCTGGAAGATGAGTGGAAAGTTCATGTTTGTGGTACACTTCAGCTGAACCATAATGCTCTTTGTGACCTGCGGCAGGAAGGGAACAGGTGACATTTCGTAGGGATGGAGATGTTAGTGCTCGTGTGGAGATGTGTTAGTGCTCGTGTGGAAGGACAAACACCCAGTGAAAATGATCTCCACTCTCCATGACTCTATAGAAGATTCTGGTACTCAGGACAAGAACGATCAGCCAATTCGAAAACCTGCATGTGTGCTGGACTACAACAAACATATGTCAGGTGTTGACAAACTGGACCAGATGGCAAAATATTATCCCTGTATGCGCAAAACCATCAAGTGGAGCAAGAAATTTGTGCTATATTTGTTTGAATTGTGCATTGTGAACTCCCACATCCTGTACAACAAGGAAAATCCACAGAAAAGAACTTGCATTGCTGGATTTCAGGATGGAACTGATTGATGACATTCTTGCAGAATTTGGTCAGGCCGAGGCTGCTGCCCCCGACCATCATTCCTCTGACTCTGAAAATGAAGGGGAAGCTCCTCAAGTTGTGGTATGTCCAAGGGCACCTAAAATTGATCCTGCCAATTGCCTGGTTGGTGGAATGAAAGCTCATGACTTGGTAGAAATTCCAGCAACCAATAAGAAAAGGTACCCTTCCAAGCCATGCAGAGTATGCAAAATAGCTGGAAAACGCTCAGAAACAAGGTACTTCTGCAAAAAGTGTGAAGTCCCACTCCACAAAGGACAATGCTTCAAAAGATATCATATGTATACCCATTACTAATCTGGTAAGTCATTCCCAGGTATATCCATGAAAATGGAAGGCTGTAAAACACACTGGTGCCAGTTTTCTGTGTAATAAAATATGTAGGTTGAAATTTGGCATTTTCTTTAAAAATGGCTGTCCGGATGGGGGCAGCACTGGGCAAATGAGTAGCAGTGAAAGTGTTAACTGACTTCAGGAGCTTGTGTAAATGGGTGGTAGAATAGGGTCTTGGAGTGATAGTAAAGTGACAAACATTGCTTAGAGCTACAAAGAATAATAAATTGTGAAGAGCTTTGATCACCCATATCCTGAATGGATGCAACACATAAAAGACAACAATGAACTAAGGATTTCTTCCAATTGTTTATAATGGGTGTGCCTATAACATGGACCAATTTTTAAATGTGAATTAAGTTTAAAATCAGTCCAAGTTATTGGAACACCCTTTACATGCAAATTCAGTGGGTTCTCTAACACTTGATTCAAATGGAAAATAACTTTGCCTTATTATTTTTCTTGAATTTTCATAGATCTCATTAAACTGGAATTTTGAATTGAAATTAATAACTATGCTTACTACAATTTCTTTTTTCTTTCTATTGTTGTTGGTCATATACTAATGAGAGTGCTGGAGAGGTTTAATTTACAATCTAACATGATTTTCAGATAGGGGTTGAAATACCCACTTAAAGCAACATAGTTTATGTGGACTGATTATTAATAAACTTCATATTATCAATCAATCAATAATTGGTATTTGATAATATTTGTGCATACGAGGTGGTACTGAAAAATTATTAACTTAATCTACTTCCTAAATTCTGACTATCCCAAAGGATTTCTTGGTTTGACTGAGATCTTTCAGCAACCACTTGTAAGTGGAGATAGTTTCCAACAAAATTGGTATTACCAATCAGTGCAAATAAAACTTCTGGGATATACTCGTATTGATATAATACGTTTCAGTTTCAGCTTATAGTATCTATGCTTATAAAAAAAAATGAAATGTTTTGGCTCTGTCAAGTGGTATGCACATTAATGCAGCATGAATTATTATAATTCCAAGAGATATAGGCCACAGAAACATGTATTTGATTAACATAATATCTTGCATATCTAAATAAATGGCTATTTTACATGTTAATTTTATTACAAGGCCCGATCAAAAAGTATCAGGATTGTTGTTATGGTAATGGATCTAAAGTACTTGGAGTGAAGTCGTTTGGCACAGATTGACCTTGAATTCTGTCACACATGCACACTAAGTTATGATGCTCTTGTTCATTTTCTTCCAAGATGTCAAGGAAATCCAAGAGAATGTGACAAGGCAGCTGCTCACTATTCCAAAATAGTAATTCCAGGAATGCTTGCATCAATGGAAACAACACTGGATAAAGTGTGTGGCTTCAGGAGGAGACTACTTGAAAGGAGATTAAATGTTGAATTGATGTGTGTTGCAGTTTTCCTTTTATAGTACTTTTTGATCTGACCTCTTATAACTTTTATCTGACCTTCATTGATTTTTCAATAACTATTTTTAATGTTTTGACTTACCATTATTTATAGTAATTTTTATTGCTTCTCAGGTTTTCTTTGCTTAAATATTGTTTTCCATTTTTGTATATATTTTTTTAATGATAGATAACAAGTTTTCTTTTGGTGTTAAGGGTTATTTCATTAATTTGGTGTCTTTGAAAAATTTTCAAAGGGAGCTTTTCAGAATTTAAGCCATTATCTTGCATAAATATACTGACTTAAAGTTTCTGTACCACTCGGAAAAAAAGCCTTGTTCAGAAACTTATGATAATTCTTTGTAGTTATCTTGAACCATTATTTATTAAAGGTTAAAGCGACCTATAATTTTACTGTCTGCGATAGGAACCCAGAACATCACTTCAGTTCTCCAGTTGTCTTCTAATTAATGTTGAATGACTATTTCCAAGAAGGATCCAATCTCTGGCACATGTAGATTGCCTTTCATTATTAAAAATTATTTTTCAGAAATCTTTTTTTCATGTATGTTTTTGTCTCACTTGTGTGTTTCTTTTTGTGATGCTTATTTAAAGGTGATAGTTTCATTGTTTTCATGTCTTTAGCTAATATTCTTAACTGGTAGACTTCACCTGCTTGCTATCTTGTAATTTTTCTATGGGATTAATGTTCACTATTTATGAAATGTTGAAGGTGTTGTGAATGTTCATATATTTGTTCAAAGAATATGACTGTAAAGACAGAAGAAATTAATTGGTTGAGTGTGGGGGCGGACTTGTTATAGTAAAGGAAAGTTTTATAAATAGATGCTAACTTGTTGAAGGCCAAGTAAAATGCAAATTTCAAACACTTTTCTGCATTATATCAGACAATATTCCTAAACAGAATTATTTTTTATATGAAAATCAAAACGATCCTTGAATAAAAGAAGGGTAATGAAGGACAAGTTAATTAATGAAATATACATTTTTAAAATCAATATGCAAATTAAACCTGAAAAGTGATATCACCTAGAAGTAGATAATATCAGTTAGATATTGAACTTTCAGTTTGTAAATTACTATAAAGTAAAGAATTGGGACCTTTTAACCTCAGACTTTGTGGGAGGATTGAGTTCCAATTTTGCATTTATTCATATAAATATTGTGCATCTTTTCTCTGTTTACATTTTCAATACCAACTTTTTCAAATATTTTGTTACAGATTTTAATCAACATTTCTGGCTTATTGACCTTTTCATTTTTTTAAAATTTCTTTTTGGAATAGTTTTAAAAAACATTTTTCTTTTTTTTTTCTTTATTTTTTTTCTTTATAAAAATTTCTAGGGATATCTCATCTAGTTCCTATTTTTACTACTGCTCAGTTATTGCTTGCCTGTGAGTACATACCACCTGGCCCAGGGATTAAACTGTTTACTGCTTCAACAAATTTATGAACCAATGCTTAAATCCACTAGGCTATTGTTTTGTAGGATAATCCCTAAGCATAGGTAGGGGAACAAGAACAGTATACCCTGTAGGTTACCCAGATTGATATATACCTAATGATGGTCAGACACTACAACTATTACAAATGTAATGACAACAAAAAAAATGAGGACAATAGTCCTTATGTAAATAGTGTAAATAATAACTCTTCATCCCAGAAATTCAGACAAAAAGCTTTAATCTAGATCTCTTTAATTTAGGGTTTACTTTATAAAAAGTATTACAGGCAAATATTGTTACTGACATGAATGTACAGGAATTTTTTTTATGTATCTTTCAAATATAAAATTGAAATTAAATGTAAATTTTTTAAAAATCTGCATATATTTCTTTCTTTTTGACTACATTTAACAGAAATGTATACAGTTAAAAATGTAGAATATTTACAATTTTTCAGTCTAATCAGTATCTCGAATATCACCATTTGTTTGTAGAACAGCTTGAATTCTTTTAGCAAACTGTCTTTAAGTCTCCCTATGTTCCATGTATAATATATCAAGCTGCTTTCAATGTTCTTATTTTATGACTTGAACTCTTATTGCTGACAATTTTAGCATGATAACATAAGTATTTTCCTTGTATTTTAAAGTTGAGAAATATGATAAAAATCATAGAATAAAACTTCATTTATCAAAATTGTTTCTCTATTTTTCTTTCCTTAAGCATATTTATTTCATTAAGGAATATTTTTTAATGTTTTAAATCACTTTCTGGTTTACTTTACATTTTCTCTTATCAATAAGAAATAATTGATTCTTAGTATGAGGTATAGTTGTTAATTAGCTAATTATTAGATATCACTAAAAAGTCCTTTGCTAAATAATAATAATTGTAGGTTAGTAGTAATTTAGGGCTAACATAGTTGCTTCTAGTTAGATACAAGGTGCATAATGGCTCAGCTTCATTTGGGATAGCCTTGTGTGGCAACTCATTTTTTTCTATTTAAAATCTTCATAATGAAGCAAATGTCTTACAACTGTTGAGTGATTGGCATCAAGGACTTCAGCCAATTCATTGTTAATTGAATGGGATTGGAGTAGGGATCATTATCAAAAAGAACTTGCAAGTCCTCATTTTCAAATTCTTGTGGTCTACTGCTCTGTCGTTTGCCCTATAAGTCCAGTTCATGACAAATATTGCTTCCAACTCAACCATCTCCATTTTTGTTTTTGAAGCTGTTTTGTCCAACTTGAAAAGAAACAACATGCAGAATCACATATATATTTTCTTGTTGACCATTTTTTTTCTCCCAACTGTATATTCAGTTTTGTTTTCAAAAAAGGCCACTGAGATATTTTGTGCACATCTGACACTCTATATATTTGTTTTAATGTCATGTCCATTAAGGATGTAGGCAATTATGTCTCTCTATAGACTCCTTTTTCTTCATCTATGAATTACCATGATTTCTTGGGAAAAATAGTGGTGCAGTTTCTTGGCTTTTTCATGGTTTTAAGTTTAGCGTAATCCTCCTCTTAGAATGTCTACTCTCTCTAATGTTAGAGAGCCGAGTCTACCCTTCTATTTAACTCTGTAGGGTGGGGTGTAGAAGAGATAGATTCATATCCTTTCCCAAGGGCATTAGACTAGGTTGGAATTTGAACTTGGCTTAATGATTCCACTTTCTGCATGGATAACATCATTATACCAACTGTGCATCCTATATCTCAGAAAATAGTACTTAGTCTTTGCCAACACACATATTGTCATATGACTTTATTAAGGCAAGTAATGATAGATAAAAGTGAAATGTTGTGAACTTAGACAAAATTAAGAAATTTTAAGATGCTCCTGTGAAAGTCTCTTTGTAACTGTAATTTTTTTTTTTTTTTGACTAAGAAGTGTGGGTTTTTGTTTTCCATGTTGACAATATGTGAAAGTTGTCAGAATATATCTTTTACAGGAATGTCTTTTTTTAGAATTTTCTGTAACTACACAACATTTCACTTTTGTTTATCATCACTTTGATAAAGTCAGATGACTGAAATGTGTCAGCAGGGACTATTTTCTGATTGTCTATTTTATTCACTTTATCTCCTCTACAGATATATTCTGAGAACTTTCTCATATACACACTATATATATATATATATATATATATATATATATATATAGTAAGCACAATGGCTAGTTTCATGGTTGTGTGATGTCAAGGAGATAGTTAACATAACATGTACTTGTTCTCATACTGACACTTGGAAAGTAATTTCTGACTTTTTATTCAATTAGCTAATGATATAACCTTTTTCAGCATATTTGTGAGAGTTGAGAAACAAAGGTAGGAATATTATGGAGAGGAAATGGAACATGAAAAATATTTGCATACAAAGTTGAATTTACAAAGATTTGGTAGAAAAAGCTATAAACTATAGAATTCTTCTAACAGGACCAACTATTGTGCTTACACTTCTACCTACCTATTTATAAAGTTAACAATGACTTGTCTGTATTTTAATGTCTTAAAATGCAACCTGAAAGTTGACTGCATGCCTGATAATCACAATTTTGTTTTTACTATTACAGTGGCTCTGTCGACTTGACATGGAGCACTCTTTTTAAAATGATGCTACATATGATAGCAAGTTTTTCATTATTATTAATATTATTGTTTTTTTTTTTTGTTTGTTTACTCATCATTTATATACAAGGGAGAGATAATTTGGGGGTGGGGGCTGGTTCAATTTTCAGAATATAACCAAATGAATAACATCAGAATTTTTTTTTTTATTATTTCACTCCCTTTGTTGGGCCAATGACTTTTCAGTACCCTCTTACACACTCAGATCTTATTATGCAAGTTAATGTGGGAAAACTTTCAGGGTATATTTATATAATAAATATGCTACGCAAATTTTATAATTATAAATGGTTTCGTTGCAAACATTTACAATAAATTATTTGGTGATGTGAAATTTTTATTATGGAACTTGATTATTAATCATATTGTCATTGAATATATATATATATATATATATATATAGTATAGTTAATTAATATTTTTAATTTCATATGTAATGAATAGATTTATAAAAAAAATTCAATGACTTTGAACTTTCAGAGACACAAATCTGCTTGCTAGAGTAAGATAAATAGATTTATCTTACCCTGATAAGCTGATCTGTGTCTCTGAAACTTCAAATTGGAAGACAAGTCATAGAACTTTACTTATCTATTCTCTATTGATGCTCTACTTTTATATATTTTAAATAGCACTTTATTTGCTTGCTTTAAATGTGTTATTCACCAATAATTTATTGCTCAATGTGGTAGGCATAAATTTTATTAATTTCATATGTATAAAGATAGTCATGGGTTATATGAAAAAATAGAACCGCAAGAGAAACAAGATATTCTAAAGTAAATGAGTGATAATGGGAATATAACTTTTGGAAATTTCAAAATGTTGAAAAATAAACAGTTGAAGAAAGTGAAACCATTGTAAAGATAACAAGAAAAAAGACAAAATATTTGAAGAAGCTCATATTAGAAATCTAAACAGATGTAGAATATTAAAAACAATGGATGATTTCATGTTTTAGCCATAAAAAATAAAATACTTTTAAGTTAACAGCATAAAGAGCAATGTGTAAGAAGTTCATGGAAATTGATTTCATGACACTAATCTCTAGTGATAAATGTTGAGCTACATTTGATGGACCTGGTGTCTTGACTGAAGGTTAGGTCCTTTATGGAAGTGATCAACCAATGTGACTGAGAAAACATAAGTTTTGGGCTTGTACTGTGTGTAGTAAAATTATTGGTTTCTTCAAAATTGATGATGGCGTCAAGACAAATACAGAGAATCATTGTAAGTTTTTGAACAATTTTTTTTTAATATATGGAATATCCAGATAATTACTGATACAAAAAGTAGAGTTGGTGAGTCAAGTTCAAATTGAAGTCTAGTCTGTTGTTTTCCCTTGAGAAAAGCATGAATCCATCTCTTCTCTCAACTATAGATTAAATAACAGAATCTATTATTGTCTAGGAGGAAGACTGCATTCAAAAGCATACAGATACAGTAGGAGACTATTCCATTATCTTCCTCAATAAGTTGTGGCAATTCACAGAAATTCAGTCGGTTGTGAATTATGATTTGCTTACATTCTGAATGGATATGATTTAAACAAAATAAGTCACAACCAAGAAGCTTTCAGACAAAGTCTATCCATACAAGGTAAAGCTTCAAATTCTGGAAAACTGACTATTGCTCACTTTGTCAAAAAAGGTTTAATTTAATAGATTCACCTTTTAACCTCTAGAGCTATTAATTGCACAGAAAACTTGTAATCAATCATTAAAAGAGATGGATATGAGAATAGAAAATATATTCAAGCAAAGAAAGAATAAAATCTGCTCAAAGTAATGAGGAAATTGAAAGAATAGAAATGTTAATAAAATCAATAAATGATAGTTTGATTCTTATAAGAATGTTAAGGAGCCTATGCATTTAAAATAAGTATCTTCAGATCTATGGTCTACTGTGTTATTCAGACGTGTTTTTTGGAATTATTTAAATGTTTATGGTGCACTTTGTTTGCATAATAAAACCTAACAACTCCAAAATAAGTTCCTATCAATACTTTTCATAAGGAGAGATATAACTGAAACTTGTACAATATATTGTTTATATAAACATATAATGTGAATTTTACCAATATAGTTTGGTTAATACCATTTTTATTATGAAAACCTTACTTGTATAATCTTATAGTGTGTAGTACAAATTTTATTAGCTTTTATTGTCACAATAAGAAATTGTAGTTTTCATTAGTTATATCTCCGAGTTTTCTCTCAAACATAACGACTTACACTTTTAGGATTATTCTCCATCAATCTCTTAAGTTAACTCTAACTTCATGTTTTGAAGATGTTTTCAAGTGTAATCCTCTTTGCTTGAATTACTGTTAGTAAGTTTTGTGTTTGAGATTTGATAGACACTACATTCAATTTTCAATTTCCAGTTAATATTTTTGAGGAGGATGAAACATTAAATGTAGACATTTTTTTTTAATTTTAAATATAAATGTCAATCTTTTTTCTTTTTAAAAACTGATTCTATGATAGTTTCAAATGAGTAATTCTTAAAATTCTTGGTGACATCATTTCTAACATGAAAATAGACAAATTGCACTTTTCTGATGGGCATTTAAATGCTTTTAATATTTGCTTCACATTTACAATTTAATTCTTTCTACTTCTAATCCAGTCATGAATTAGAGCAGTGGTTCTCCAACCTTTTTCTAATAATGGCCCCCTTTTGATTGTTTTTTTATGGCATCTTCTTAGCTGTTTACTTTAATAAAAGTTCATTTTACAATTTCTGGAACAAATAAACAGTGGCATTTCTTCATATAAACTTCAAAATTGCTTGTTTAAAAAAAACCAAAAAAAAACAGTTAAATGAAATAAACTTATTTTGGCAAAAAAACGTTCTGCACACAAATGCACATACAAATTTAAAAAATCCACGAAATAAAAATAAAGTTATGCGCATGAATTTTGCATAAATGCACACTAGTAACTGAAAAAGACACTTGAAAATTATTTTATTACATAATTTAAGTTTATTAGAACTAAAATATAGAGGAGAACAGTGTTGTAGTACTGTGGACCTTTTCGTTAAATTTGTGCCTCCCCAAACCAAAAGTCACCCCCATAAAATTTATCAGTGGCCACTGGTTAAGAAACACTGACTTAGAGAAGGTTTTCCATTTGAAAAAGTTTGAAACTTAATGAACTGAAAGATGCATATTTCAAAAGTTCACAAGAGAGATGGATGTAGAAACTCCTGAAGCATTTGGCACAATGTTTTGAACATGATAGGATTAATTTTGTTGTCTTGTGTAGCTTATAGATTTTGGCTTTTGCATAAGAACAAGCACTGCATGCTCTTGTTCAGAAATGATTGTAAATATATATAAGCACTAAAGAACAAAAACAAATCAGTAATTTAGAACTCTCAAGGTTGATATATAATGTGATTTACTTTATATATCTCTTAGCTGACACCTTTTATTATTGAATGTGTACATAATCTTCCTCTTAGTTTTGACTCCCCCAAATTCATTGTTTTATCTTTTTCAGCATTGCTTCACTCATCTCATTCCTTTACATGTGCTGTGAATTCATATTTGAATTAGGTAAATATGTTCACTTATTGCTGTTTTGGATATTGAGATAGAGCTATATACAACTAGTCTTTGGCATTTACAACAAATTTCTTATTTCAACAGACTGATTTTAATACCATCTGATTCTTTGCTATTGTGTTAGTTCAAACACCTTTATTTTGTTACTACTATGGGAAGATCAAGTTTGATTATATCAAATACTGACTTTATACCAAAGTAATAAGAAATTCTTGTACTTGACACATGATTCTTTGCATGGACTTAATCAAATTTTATTGATTAGCTTATGTTTAAAGAGGATTAGTATTGTTTACTTATATTTAGTAGGTATCAAGTCTGAGAATGATGCTGTTATCATTTTGGAATCCTGTCTATTACATTCTATAAAGTATCTGTTTATTCTAAATTTAAAGAATATTTTTTTAAATTATAAATATATTTGAACTTGGGTATAAATCTTAATTTGCTTTTTAATTCAGGTAACAAAAGAAAATTTATAAATCTTATCCAATTATGACTTTTTTCGCATTTCTTTAGGATGTAAGTTATCATAGTTTTCCACAAATCCTCCTCTTTTTTGCCCCTTCTTCAGAAAATTTCCATGACTTATTGGAAAAATTGTGGAGTGGTTTCCTGTTGTCTTCTCGATGTTTTTTTTAATTTGTAGTTGTTCTTCTCTTAAGCTGCAATCTAAGACAAGAGAGCCCACTCTATTCTGCTATTTAACCTATAGATAGAGAGAATAGATGAATTCATGCCTTTTCTAAAGAGCATTATTAGTGTAAAAGTAAGTCTGAAATGTGAACTCGGCTTGTTGATTACCTTTTTTGCACTGATAGACATTACATTACCTGTAGTGATCCTCTAATAGCTGATAAAATCAATTAGTCTTTTAACTTATAAGTGAGCTTGATGAAAATTTGTTACTGTGATTGGTGATATGACAATTAAGGGATTTCTAAGTTTTTCTCTTCATTTGGCATAAACTTCAATTTTCTTAAGATGTTAATATATCAGTTGATGCAATAGAAAGATAATTTTAATTTAAAAATCTAATTGTCTACATTTTCTGCTTGTATTTCTTAAAGCATTGTTGAGAACATGCATTTTGAATTGTGTTATGGAGATGAAGCTTTATTATTCTATGGCTTTTCTTGGTTAACTCTTTCATCTGTGGGACAGGTTGATTTATATGGATTTTATAGCATTGGTTTTGAAAGAAGAAATTTTACTTTATGTTGATGCAATTTTGTTTATTTAATTAAAATATTTCATTTTGGATTAAACTTTGATAAATAAAAAAAAAAACAGGATGTTTGTGAAAATAGAGCTTAGACTACGTGAAAATAAATACTTTTTTTTTTTAACTAATTGTAAATCAGTATAATAGGTTTCCTCAACTAACACTTTATTTTCAATTCATCTAAAAACTTTTAATACAAACAGCTTGACAAAGCAAAAAATGGTACCAAATTTATCTTGGTAGTAATGAAGTTATGACTATTCAAAATTGTTCAGAACAGAAAGTTTTCTATCAAGTGTGTTCTTGGGTCAGAAACCAATTTCAACAGTTTATAACTTTAAGATGCTAGCATCAAACAAGTGTAAAAATCATTATACATGTAATGTCATATAGGTATTTTTAAAATAAAAGAAACAATACTAATTGAATCAATAATTATTAGATTTGACCAATCTAAACATTGTGTTTTTAAAAATTAAATAGTAAAAGTAGGGGGGGGAAGGGGGGAGAAACCTAGAAGGGCAACTTTGCTTGTTCATGTAAGTTTAGGAATTTCCAAAAATTTGCTTAAAAAAAAAAATGAAAAGAGCATACCATGATGAAAAAAGCCTTCAAACATGATAAAAGCAAAGTTTTATTATAATCAAAATATTTGTTATTATTAAGTGGAAAGACCAAAATATTTTTATTATTCTGTTAAAATTTTAATCCTTTGTAGTATGTTCAGAAATTAAAAAAAAAATCTTGTTTTTCTTGCATTAGCAGGTGTGCCAATTGGAAATTTTGGCATCTTTTTTTTTTTTTTTTTTTTTCCTCATTAAAAATGCATTGTTTTGGAAATTCTTGCAAAAGTCAATTGTTGGATTTTAATGAAATTTTCACGGCTTAATTCACAAATGAATTATTTTTTAATTTATTTCATTATTTTTATTTCATTTATTTATGTTACCTCCACTTTCTTAATTTTAAGAAATTTCAACAAATTAAAATTCCACCCTTCATATTAGTTAAAAGCATGAATCCTTGGAGAAAATAAATCATCAATTTGTTTTTGTCAAACAGAAACACCATTTACCAAAAATCTGCTCTGAATCATGAAATAAAAAATGCAAACAATGACATTTCATTTGAAAAGCTTTAATTGCTTTTATAAATAAGATATATTGTCTTAAGAAAAATAATTTTTTTTGATGATTAATGTATTTTTAGAAGAATTGTTCATTTTTTTAAAATTTTAATTAGAATAATTTAAGTTAATAATATTTTAAAATGAAGCTAAATTTTTTCAGTAGTACATCACTAAAAAGAAACTCTTTATTTACACTATGTAAAAACAGCCAGAAGTTTAATTTGACTGTAGGGTAAAAACAGGTCAAAATATGCCATCCATAGCCATAAAAAAAAAAGTACATGCCTGAAATGTTACCAATCTTGAGATAAGGATTTCAATAAACCAGTTCTTTTCTCTGTAATAGGAATACCTTTTTCTTGGAAAATTTAATGAAATTATACAATTTTTAAATTGTCAAAGGGGCAGTAATGACTAAATCATTAAAAAAAAATTTTCGACAAATTAAAAATTGTATAATTTCATTAAATTTTTCAAATTTTTCAGGAAATGAATCATTGGTCAAACAAATGCTTATTGTAAAGCTTTAAACTAAATTTTCTTCAAACTAAAAAACAGAAATTAATAAAAAATACATTTATTGGAACTGATGAAAAAGACTCTCTGGGCAGTTGGAATGGTCCTACATTTCCTTTTATAGTTATTTACAGTCTGATTATAGCAGAGGTTTCTAAACGAATTCAATGTTCCTGGAAAACTACATATCCTATTATCTCTTGAAAGTGGTATTATATCAAAGTCCCATCTAAAGACAAATGTTGACACCACTTGTGCAATGTCATCCAACAAAGGCAATCAAAGAATCATTTCTGCCTTTGGTTGAGACAAAACTTTTGATTACAGCATAGATGGATAGAAGATATATCAATGAGTTGGCCAATGTAAAAGCTGGACTAATAATAGTATACTGCAACCCATTAGTCTTGGTGCTTGTAACTGAAGGTCATTTGAAATGGTTCTTCTTTATCACAAATAGTTGCTTGACTACTCAGATTCACTGAATGCTTTTTCTTCTTTTCTTTCTTTTAGAGGTGAAGATGAAGTTCCATTTAAGAGTTATATCAGTGAAATGTCTATTCCATTCATCACACAGTTTTTGACTTTATTAGTATACATTGCAAGGAATTTGGCTTGCTGCTTTCATTTAGAAGAAAACTACTTCCAGAGCATTGAGTTCACATCCACTGAACAGAAGATTAAGTAAATTTTATTAATCACTTAGGTAGGGGTCTCTCGTATGGAAAACACTAATATATACCTACATCAAACACAATCGTCTGACTATTGTGTTTGGCATGAAGCAGACTGTTGTCTTTGGGTGTTGGCTTCAGTGTCCATTTTTATATTTACATATGCTCTATCCTTGATATCGAGCACTTTAACCCATAAATGTGGTATACCTTAAAACTATATTTTATCATTTACACACACACAAACACACAAAAAAACAAACATCCACTTTAAAAAAAAAAAATGTTATCTTCCATTATACTGAGATAAAGCAAACAGAAACATGCATGTTTGGAAAAGTTGAACTATAAAGTGTATCCATTTTTTTTTCTTTTTTAAGAACATGTAACAATTTCATTTTAACCAATATACCCAGTTTCATTTTTTTGTTTTGTTTTATTTAAGAAAATGTAAATAAATTTTTCAGTTTAATACCCAAATCCGAAGAATTAGAGAAAATATTGGCAACCATGAATATAAATGAAATCAATAACCAGTAAAAGAAAAAGTAGACAGTATTCTAAAATTTTTTAAAGAACAAAGATTTTTTTGTAGTTATATAAACATGATAATGGAAATTTAAAAGAACTAAAAATATTGGGTTGGTGCATAATTATCAGGCATTTTTAAACAATATTTATTATGAAAAAAATCATTATAACAATTCAGCATTTTTAAATGATTATTCCGGAGTGTATGACTATCGACATGCATTTTTATAACCTGAAAATAAAATATTTTTATTAAAAAAAAGTAAACAAAATAGCAATTTTTATTAATAAATAACTCCCCTACAGAAACGCCTGATAATTATGCACCAATCCAATATATCTAGTTTATTTTTTATTTTATTTTATAATATAATTCTGTTTAGTGTTTTTCTTTAAGACAATAGATAAAAACCAACATCTAAGGTGAAAGTTATTTATTTATTTATTTTTTTTGTTTAGCATTACAGTTTCGGCAAAATACAATAAGTACTTTATACAATTTTAAAATGCGTCATTAAAGAAAATCTAAGAAAAATATATTTAAACTGTAATATCCATCAATGAAACAGGTCTGATTTAAAATGAGGTTCAGCTGGCAATGTTCATTCCTTCTGTCAGGAAGGTCAATTTTGGTGCATGAGACTTTTGCCTTGAGTTAGTATATGCTTTTCTAGGGACATATATCAGAAATTTTAGATTCACTTGCCCTTCTAGACTGGTTGACACCCAAGACTGAGTCCAGTCACTTCTCCTATATGGATTTATATCTTTCTCAAGGGTTATTTGTTTGAAAGTGAATATAACAAAACTTGACTAGAATGCTAATTGGCTCTCCTCATTCATAAGTCATATTTGTGTGTGTGTATATATATATATATATATATATATATATATATATATATATATATATATATATGGGCTGTTTTTAGGATTAATGTCAAGACTTTATGGAGACCAAATTGACTTGTCAAAAAATCCATGGAAATGTCTCTTTCACCAGTTCTGCATCAAATTGTCTGTGTATGTACAGCACCAAAATGAAGTGAAGATATAGTTACTCTTTTGCATTTGACAACCAAGAGAAAAAACTTTTTTTTAATCTTTGCAGGTAAAAACTCTATTCAAATAGTCTTCATTTGAATCACCAAACAAGATTTCAATGGACAACATCAGTCAAAACCATGACACCAATTGGTTGTTCTGATGCATTCAAGAATGTTTCCTGGTGATGTGGCATAAACCCTATTGCTTTTGGTAGTTGACAACAATGAGAAACCTCTCCTCTGACCAAATGAAGACAGTGTCTGCAGCATGCAGTATCTCCTCTATCATTTTCTTCTCTTTGCCAAGCTATTTTTACTTAGGGGCACTTGAGAACAGTTGTCATCATTGAATCTTGTATAGCTCTAAATTCTCTTTTACAATCCTCCTCAGTGACTTATCCAAAATATCCAGCTCTTTTGCCATCTTCCTCATGCTTCTTCATGGATTTCTTTTCAATCTTTTCTTGATGGTTTTAATGACTCTCCTGGTACAAACTGAATGGTTTCTTCCTGGAATTGAATTTGGTGATGTTGCTTGTTCTTGAGACTTTTTCCAAACATTACAAACAGTTTTTCAACAAACTGTTTTGTCATGTCACAATTCTTTATACCAGCCATTTTTGAAAGTGATATTTAATCAAAGTGTAAAAAATAAAACATTAGAGTGTTAGAAAATCTTATGCAAAATTTGAGACCATTTTTACAGATATGTTTCAATTTGTTTAAATAATTCTTGTTTGAAGTAATAGGTAAATCTTACTTATTATAAAATGCAGATTGTGTGTGTGTGTCTGTAACGTTTATATATTGGATCGGATTTCCGTATACATTTTTCAACAGATTTCAACAAAACTTCACAGGACTACATAAAATTACCTTGTGGTAACAGTGCCAAAAAATGGGAAAAATATAATTGTTTTTTGCACAAAATCAATTTGAAAACACGATTAAGAGATATTGAAAATGGAAGGGACAACTCACATTGGGTTGTTTTTATGTATTGGGTTCCTTTAAATATGGGAGCAGATTTCCTATATTTTTCAAATATAAAACAAAACTTCACTTTTTTTTTTTTTTTTTTTAGGTAGTGTTTCTTATTGTCTTGCACATTTTTTTCTTTATTTTTACATTCAGAATGCTTTAAAAATTACATTTACAAGACAATTGTTTATAATAAAATTCTATTCAATCAGTAGACTCTCATAACGATTGAAAACAATGTTTTTTTTGAGTTTAGGTTTGACCAATTCAAAAAAAAAAAAAAAACTAATTAAGACATGCGTGTCCGTCAACCTTAAACAATAATCTTTGTCAATTTTATTTTTCAGTCTTTGTGATGGTGGATACTTGATCTATCTCTTACTGTTATATCCCCGGGCAATGCCAGGCTCTACTGCTAGTAGTTACTAACCCTGATTCACTGCACAAGAATGCCTAACGATAATTTAAATTAAAATAATTATTTTATGCTTTTTTAAATTGTCATTAATTGTTAAGCAGTGAACAAAACTTTGAAAACTAAGTGTTGAGAGTAAGGAGAAAAAAAAAAAAAAAGAATGAATTAAAAATGGCCTTTGGAATTTCCTTAAACTCCATGAAAGAATTCTTATGTTTATACAGAGTTCTGTTAGTCTCCAACTGTGTTATCAAAATTAAAGATTGATGTTCAGCCTGACTATTTTCCAAAGAGGGCTATATTTTTTTGGACAAAGGAAGGTTATGAATTTCTTATTGAAAAATATGCCAGATGTGTGCATACTTCCTTATATTATTATTATTAAGATGGGTGCAAGACTGAAACAAGATAAAAGATATGAAGATAGTTACATTCATAATCCTTTCTCCTTTGTGATGCTGCTCTTATGTTACTAACAAACCCACAGACACAAGCCCAGATAGACAAGAATATATTTATTCCTAAATAGAGCAAGCCTAACATCCTCTTTCTGGACAACATTTTTTTTTAGTGATTTAAAAAATATAAAAAAATATTTAATAATTTCCCCAACTACATCACTAATAATCAAATAAAATGCTTCTTACAAAAATTAAATAGAACCAAAAATATAAATATATAATAAACATACTAAAAATATTGTACAACAAAACTTGAACACCTTTTACAGCAACCAAATGCAAAAAAATTATAAATAAGATGAATTTGTCATGTTATTAAACTAGATTTAAATTAAAACCTGAAAAGTAATCATAAAAATCTTCAAAAATACAAGATTTGACATAAATATAAAAACAAAACCAGATTTCTTGATGTCACATTCAACTTTAGAAAAGGTACTTATCAGCCTTATAGAAAACCCAATGACAAAGCACTTTATATACATACATATATACATAAACTTCTTATCATCTACCAACAATAATCAGATCTCGCAATCAATTAACTGTAGGTTATCTGACAATTTTTATAATGAATCCATTATTAACAAAGCCAAAAAAGATTATCAAACAACCTTAAAGGATGATGGATTTTAGGCAACCCTGATTTACAGACCACACATCACAAAAAATCCAACAGAAAATGAAGCATTTTATGCTTTAACCTACCTGCAACAAAAATAAAAACAAAGGTAGGAAATTCATTAAACTAATCCATAAATCCTTCCCTCACTCCAAGAATTCCCCACAAAATATTCAACAGAAACACATTAAAAATCAATTAGTCATGCCAAGAACATGACACATAAAAAGAGCACAACATAAAAATAATCAACAATTCACCCACACCAACCAAACCCACCTGTAACTGCAGAGCAAAGTGTAAATGTGCCTTAAATGGCAATTTCCTGCAAAGCAATATAAAAATACCAAAACAGCAGATTACAAAGAAAAAATAATATATAGGGGTAAGTGAAGAAACACAAAACCTCTTTTAACAACAGTAAATATACAAACGTTACAATACTCTCTTGTTATATGTTTATATGACAACTTAAGAAAATACACCAAAAGTATCATGGAAAATAAGGAAAACAGCATCTGTGTGCAACAATAACTCTAAGAACTAAACTTTGTATGGCAGAGAAACTAGGTATAATAACCTTCCCAGATTAACACTAATTACTAAATAAAAGATCAAAACATTTCAAAATGCAGGCATGAAAACAAATTTTGAATTTGTTAGTTAAAAATCCAGAACTAAAAACTGATATTGTGACATCACTAAGAAAATGATGATGTATAAATTATATACCTCTAACCAAAAAAGGAAATAATAGACAAACTGTATGAATAAATGCATATCCACAACTATATAAATTTAATAATAAATAAATAAATGCAAAATACACTGAACTAATTTAGAATAAATAAATCATTTAAAAGTTAACAAACAACTCAAAACAATAACTGTTTTCTGGTCCATAATTAGTTCTAATTAACAGTCATTAGAATGATTAAAATAACTATTCCTGCCCATTCAACAGCCTTTAAAATAACACAATAAATGGGGAAATAACTGAAGGCCAAATGAAGGCAATGAGCACTAAACATATATAATAATTCAAAACTACTCATACCCCATATGTCCTAAAAATTGCATTCAAGCATATATAACATATTATATATATATATATATATTGAACTCTGTGTCCACATTGATGATTTACAGATCCGGATATTGAATTTTTTACCTATAGATCTAGTATAAATAAAATATTTTTTCATTTATCTCAAACACATTGAAGGGAATAGGAACGGTAGCGAAAACCTCAGCCTCATCAACTTTCCAAAATTTGTCCATATAAAACAATGTGTGTATGTACATACATAGAATTTTTGCTATATACACACACACACACAGTGGATCAAATCTGTATCTTAAGTTATGAAGTTTAATCTGAAACTTTTTTTATATGATCAGTCTGATTTAATAGAAGGCTAAGTGCATTGACAAGAGATTGTAAAGAAATAAGTATGTATAAAATAAATGTTTTTTATTGGGTTGTGTATCTATACAGAAACATTCTAAAAAGTTAAATTTGAATACTATTTCTGATGTAGATGTACAAAATACATTTCAAATGAATTGGTTATTTAATTAGTCATCAGCATAATTTCCTTGATTCAACCCTCTTTCCATTATTAAATCTCTTAATTTAACACACCAAGAAATACTAATGGGTATGGTTGATGGTAATCAAAATGGCCATGTAGAGAGAAGGAAGCTAATGAGATCTGTGAATATAAATAATTACAAAAATCTTTCAACAGACCTCTGTCTCTGTTGTTATCCTATTGATTTGTTGTAAATGTTAATGCCCCTTTTATCATCTTTTCTTAAATGAAAATCAAAAACTATTAGTGCCATGATTGCTCTGATATTTGAAGCTTGCCTATATCTTGATTTGAAACCAAATATTACTAGTCTTATTATAATAGCCTCTTGTAATGAAAACCTAGCAGTTATTTGAAACTTTGTTTCTTCTATTTATTCTGAAGGGAATTTTAAAACACAAAGTAATTTGACTGCAAAAGTTTGTAATAATAGTTTAGATAGGAACAAAACCTTGTCAGACAATGCATTTAAGGCTATACTGACCTCAATAAATTTTAGTGCTTACTCAAAGAAGAGAAAATGAATAAAACACTTAAGTTTGTATGCTAAATATTTCATGTCTTACTTTTTGAGGAATTATTATAATAATCTATTCAAACTACTTATCTTTATTCTGATTGTTACAACTTTTTGGCCATTGTACTCAGATATTTTTAAATCTTCTCTTTTTTTTTTTTTTTTTTTTTTTTTTTTACAGGTAATAGGAATTTTGAAACAATTCTTTGTTGGTTTGTCTTAGTGTTTCAACTTCCAAATTCATATTTACATTTTTTTACAAAACTCACCCCAAATACAAATGAATTTTTCTAACATATTGTAGGATATTTGTCTTGATTATGTTTTTTATCCATTTCATGAATAAATTTTTGTAATGTATGATGTACAAGTAGGAATAAAATAATTTTCATGAGTCATGACCATCTTTTTATGGACTAAATATCTATATGGACTAAATATCTATTTACTGGAAAATATATTACATGGTAACAAAATACAACACCTGAACAAACAAAAGAAAAAAAAATTGTCAGGTTTTCCAGATTAATCGTAAGCATAAAACATCCTCCTACACATGGCATATGGTTAACAAATAAGGTATTCATAAAATATATGGATAACTAAGTCAGAACCACTGGAGTGTACAAAAATGCCTAACTGTTGATAGTAATTTAGTTCATTCGTTGAATATAGAAAAATAAGTATGTTATATATACACTACATTTGCAGATCCTTTTCAAATTCCCCCTCATGCTCACTGCCATGTACTGATGTCATGCAACAAGAATTTTCCAAAGAGTAGATAATTCATAATAATTATTATTATTACATTTTTATTCAATCCACTCTGTCTGTGCTCAAGGATATTTTGCATTGGTTAATTTTCAGTTAATTTCTCTTTGTGGTGTGGGTTTGCTTTTCCTTTTGCACCAGAATAACTTTCATTGCCTGACACAGGAATTGAACTCACAAACACAGTCATTAGGTAAACTTAACCAATGTACTAAGCCAGTGTATCTCCAACCTTTTTAAGTAATGGTGCACCTAGGAGCAAATGAAAATCTCACGACACCCTTAGCAAAATTTTTAAAGGGTATACATTTAAATATTATGAAAAAAAAACCATAGATTTAAAGTTTGATTTTCATTTATAAAGGAATATTTTAAAAAGTTAAAAAAATACTTTTTAAAAAATGAATATTAAAACAAAGTATTTAAAATAGCATAACTGAAGGATAGTATTTGAAAAAAAAAGTTTAATACTTATTCATTTATTCAAATACTAATGCTGTACTATTACTACTTCCATCCAGACATATATATATATATATATATATATATATATGCTGTGGCAATACTTTGTGGCACTCTAGTGTGCCACAGTATGTAATTAGTCCCTGCACTAGACCATTAGGAAATTCCAGACATGAGGCATAAGACTCCAAAATTGCACCACCTTAATGTACTTTGAGACAGTGGATATAGTTGATCTAATTGGTGATGAGTGTATCTTGTAACCTTGTGGTTGTCAAGCAATGAAAATAATAAACTGCTTCGGTGATGAGGATGTGGTAACTGATAAGAATATTATCCCGAAGCATAGACAGTGGAATGATAGCCATCAACTCATACGATTGGCTAGATTAAAAATTCCAATATTGTCAAATATGGCTGAAATATTGATAGTAACTAAACTAAGAGAAACTGTATAATTGAAATTTTCTTTTTAATAGTCGTTCATTATTTTATTTTTTTTTTTTTTTAATTTAAAATAGTTGGAGAAAAGACTTAAGTTTTTTTAAAATATTTATTGGTAAAAAAGCAAAGATTGTTTTTAGAATAAAACACCAGATAACTTGTATAGTAAAAAATCCTCTGTATGGCAGTAAACACTAATAAGAGGAAGGAGCTTTTTATCTTGAGAGTTTATTTGATGGTTTCTATAAGTATTCTTTTAAATCTGACTAATTTTCATTGATGATTGTAGGCTATATTGATAAAATTTCAAACTACAAAAAGAAAATTCCCAGTGATTGACAATACATATATCAAAATTATTTATTTGTGCTAAGGACCATAATTTAATTACAGACATTAAAATGCTTATACAAACACAACATGCTTATTTTCCATTTATTTCTATAAGAAGGATTTCCTAAAAAAAACTTTAAGACATGAAAACTAAAATGTTTTTTTTTGTACAGATTGTTAGAATATGTAGTATTTTAGCATAGAAAACAGTGTCATCCAGAGCATTCATATCTCACAACCATATTTTTATGGCAGATATTGAAATTATTTTTCATATTTTACAAAATCTATGAAAAATTATTTAATTAAAGTAGACGTTGAAAAAAAAAAAAAAAAAAAATTAAAAATATAAAATCTTAAATAACATGATCCTATTCAGAAGAAAATTTTGCTGTAAAACTTGCACTGTGATATTAGATGCATAGTGCAATGTGTTTTGTGTATTTTTGCTTTCTTTGCCCAATTAGGAGCAATGGATCTAATTGACTGAAAGCCAGCTTTGCCCAGATATGTCAGAAAATACTTTTACTTTTATATTTAATTTATAAAAAACAAAACAAAAAAAAATCAGTAACTTATTTTGAACATTATTAGGTTTGAAGGAAAGTTTTTTTATTTTTTTTTTTCAATTTGATATATATATATGCGTGTGTGTGT
>CAHIKZ030003483.1:0-88851 GCA_903632075.3 Acanthosepion pharaonis | reverse complement strand
AAAATACATTTAGTACATAAATAAAAAAGTAGAAAGTGCTTTGTTGGTGGAAATATCTGTTGGAGAAGATGATGACACAATTTCGATAAAAATGCTGTATTTTTATGAAAAAAAAAAAAAAAAAAAAAAAGATATTTTTCGAAAACTAAATTTAAATTATAATAGTATTAAAAACTTTCCATTTTCTGCGGAGATTTATTTTTTGTCAGAATTATTTTTTTTATGTTTTTATTATGAACATGAATATCACTAATTTATTTTGGGACAGGGTGAGATACATGAGGAGCGTGTATTGTTCTTCCGGGTTGGATTTAGCAGCATATGATGTCAAATATTTTAATTTAGTACTTTTGACATGTAAATAAAAGAATAATTAGATATATTATTAAAGGTTAAAGATTTTTTAAAAGAAAAATTGAAGGTAGTCAAGAAAGAAATACATGTTGTAGCAATAAAATTAAGAAGGTTTTTATGGTTAATAAGTTTTTGTTGTTCATAAAAAAATCACAACAAAAAAAATAGAACTAGACTAGTGTATCAATAAATAATATTATTTCGTGAAAAAGAAATAGTTTTGAAGCAATAAATATCACAAATTACATTTGAAAGAATTGAGGTTATTTTTTATTTTTTTTGCGAAGCGAAATTTACTAGAAAGAGAGAGAGAGAAATTAAAAACAATAACAAGAATTTGATAAGTAAAGACAGGGTTTCTTTGGTTATTTTTAAAATAAATGTTCTTATGAAGTTTGACTTCTTATTTATTTTGCTGAATAACTTAAATAGCTGACTTAAAATATCCATTTATTTTGGTTAGCCTATATTAAAAAATAAAATAGTGACACTTGGTTTCCGTGGATGGAGACATTTTGCATAGCACAAGAAAATACTTAGAGCGAATAAAAAGACCATACTTGACAAATGGTAAGACAACAAGGAAAGCAATATACGTACACATGTTTGCAAGGTATCCGCACAGGCTTATCAAATATATCCAGACATACTGAACATTTTAAATTATCAGGTTGCGCCATTAAGTCCCTCCGATGATTATTAGTAAACACGAAATTGTAGCAAGGAGATCGACTGTAGTGTAGTCACGTTTAAATGTTGTAATAAGTTTGAAAACTTATGTATAACGGAACAATATTTAAAATGATGCTCGAGAGAAAAAAAAATCCTGTTTGAAGATAGAAGCCGAGGAATAGTGAAAGTATTCTTTCTCAGAAAAGAAATGAATGAAGTCTTTCTCATTGGGTTTTAAAAGGTGAAGGTAGACCAGTTTAGGTTAGGTTAGACGACGTGGTAAGAGATAGTAAAAAAAAACAAGAGTTCAATCCGCCAGTTGGGACAAGAATGGAAGAATTTTTATTTTTACCGATAATAATAGCTTGTTTTTTTTTTATTTTTATGTATTTTTTCCTAGTAGAAAATCTATTTTTCTATCTCGATGTAAGTAGATATCAATAAAAAATGTTTCGTAAAAAAACAAAGACTAAAAAAACATGTACTGAAACTGAACGATTTCATTTGTTTGCAGCTGAAGTGAAAATACCAGTATTTTTACTTTTTTTATTCATCTAAAAAAAAAAAAAAAAAAAAGCCGAAACAACTATTTATGGGAAACGGAAATCAAAAATTAAAATATTTCTAAGAAAAAGAAAGTCGCGTATTATTAATTCATGTCCCGGAAATAACATTCTAAGAATAAAGTTTACAAAATATTTAATTTTTAGAGAGTTTAGTTTCGCATCCAAGTGTATGATGACACAAAGAATTAAAAATCAGGAATGACACAAAAAGGGGTCAGAATCTGTCGTGTGTAGTGTAATCCAACAATCAGATTGTAATAATGTAGCAGCTTCTCAACTCGACCTGTTTTAAACAGCAGATGCAAAAGTAAAACTAAAATAAATTAATCATTAGATAGCAGAACCACTACCAAACGGTTAGCCAGTCAAAGATACTGACTAGCAACTTGCTATTTTTTTTTTAATAAAATCAATATCATGATTACGTGTAACGGTGTGTGGACCTTTTCGAAAACATTTTTCATTTCATTCACAGTACTAATTCTAAGATCGAATTTACGTGCTAATTACTAGAGAGTAATAATTCAGTCAAATTTCATTTTACGATCTTAAAGAGAGTGGGCAAGTTTTTTAAAATGATGTTTCTCAGATCTTCAAAACAACTATCGTAAAGAAAGAAGCACAACGAAATAAGAGTGTTGTGAAATAAACAATAAAGTGTACTTTTCATAAACTAAAAAGTGTTGAATTCGTATCTTTGGCACCACTTAGACTGAAACACTCAAAAAATAGGGAAATAATTTTTTGTCAGCTAGTTTTCTTAAGTCGCGACGCTTCTCAGAATTGAAAAATATTGATTTGTAAACGATTTTTAGAGGCGTGTCCTGTATCGATAAAAATGTCAACTCGAACACTAACTTTTACTTTGAAAGTGTTATTGGCCTAAGGCTAAGTAAGCCATTTAGCTGTTATTTGCAAAAACAAAAAAAAACGTCAAATTTGAAAATATGCTAATGATAACATTTGCATATTTCTTTTAATTTAAATTTTTAAAACTTTTTCTTGAATGTTTTTTAAAAACTTTTTTGTATCGGATTTTTTCAGGATCACATGCATAAACAAAAATGTGTTTGAGATTCATAATTATTATCTTTTAAATAAACGAATACATATTTTTTTTATGTAAATTTTTGTTATTATTAAATTTGTTTGTTATTATAGTTCCAATTACAGCACAAGAAGTGTAATTAAAAAAATTACACTTCTTGTGCTGTAATTGGAACTATATTTCTCCTTTTTTTTAGATGGGGAAGTTGCTCAGCCCCGGGGATTTTAAATTTGCGGCAGCACCTCCCTCATTATAGTAAGAGAGGGGGTCGGCCTAATGCCGATGTCAGCGTGACATTGGTTGCAGGGTCTGGGCAAAATAACAATTTTTTTTTTGTCCTTGGTCCATATGCATATTTATGCGTATGGTGCTCCTGCGTTAAAACGACCTTGTGTCACATCCTGCCTTAGTGGGGAGGCCCGGTAAATATACAAAAAAATGTCTTTCATACAAAAAAGCTCAAAGACCAATACTCTGTAAAAGTCATGAATCAATTTGACACTGCAGTGATATTAATAAACAAGACGTCGATTTCTAAATCGATAACAAATCAATATTTTTCGATTCTGAGAAGTGTCGAAGCCTAAGAAATATCTAAAAAAAAAAGGTTTATCGAAAAATTATTTTCCCCAAATAGTTACCTTATTTTTTTATGAGTGGACCAGTCTGTTTAAGTAGTGCCTGAACTTTTTTTTTTTACTTTGAAATGTAGCAAATTGATGATTCACTCAAAGTCTCTTAACATTTTGCGATATTTTATCAAATGCTGCCCCATCCATGAAAGTATATTGTCAGTTGTATCCCCTCCCTGAATGTAAAAAAAAAAGGAAAAAAGAAAACGAAAAAAAGACAGTACAGTGTATGTTAATTGTTAATTATCTACCAAGGATGGATTATATTGTTCCAGTGTCATACTGGTTGGTCTGTTCAACAGATTGTTTAAGTGATATGTAGATCAACCAATTAAAATAGCCAGGATACCCAATCTATATAACTACTCCGAATAGAAGAAGTGGGACTACGCATGAGCACCAAGTAGTAACAAAAAAGGAATTAGGACTTCACAACAATCCCATCAACGATAGAAAACACTTTATCATTAGAGAATCTCAATTTCATGAATGCATGGATAAGAGCATTCGTGGCTAAAGTGAGAACCAGTAAATTAAGAGACAGCAAAGAAGTTTGGTTTTAGGCCAGGGTTAGATTATAGAAAATTGTAGATAGGTTATGTTACTGTTGAAACATAAAACAAAATGGATGGATGTTTATAAAATTTGGGTAGTCTAATGAAAGGCCACAGGAATAGTGCTCAGAGAGAATCAAACTTACAGACAATTATTTTTTACACGACTTAGTACATTATTAAACTGTGTAGATGCATAATATATATTTTATATATTTATATGTGTAGTGACTTAACACATATACTTTAACACACACTTACATACTGGTTAAAACACATACATAGCAGCAGTAGGGTTTAAGGCTCTGCATGTATGGGATATCCGGATTAGTCATAAAAACTGTACAATCGCAGCCCGTCTTTCTGCTACCTCAGCGCGAGATATGAAGCCCTTGGTCTGTTTTTGTTCCCAGGATATGGACATACAAGGACTCATCTGTTTCTCTTCTGACATCACATGTTGGGTTTTTTTTCGATAGCAGAACTGTCATCGTTCTATAATAAACAAGCAAACAAATAAACAAAACATTCAAAAAAGGCAAAACTTTTGTATATTGGATATTGTTTCTCAATAGAAAAAAATGTTATGTTTGGCATTTCTTTGGACTATTTGTATTCTTTGAGAAAGATGTCTACTAACATAAATCATTATATATGCATATGTCTATATAGCAGCTTCAGTAGACGTCTGTGTAACAGTTTCGGACATTGTGGGGTTAACTCCATTTACTTTCCTGAAACCACTACTAGGGGATGCTCTTCAGACTATAAATACTCTGTGATAATTTTTCGTAGTATCTTCTTACTTTTTCCACTTACATGTCAACATGTAAGTCTCTTGTGGGAAAACACGTTTCCATTTGGGAAACGCATGAACAAACCATACACACACAACACACCTACGTATGCACCTTTCACTCACTTCACATCATTTAAACCAAAAGGTTTTCACATTCTTTTGTTACACAAATCATTGTGTTTGTCACTTGTATACTCTTCTTGTTAATACATTATCACTTGTTTGTACATATATTGGTTCTTGTTTCTTGGTATTATATCATGTGGGATAAACACAGGCAAGTCCTCCATTTTTGTTGTTGGTATTCCAGGAGACGTGTTTTTCCCGACTCAAACATTCAACGTACAAAACACCCGCAACAACATACAAAATGTTTTTGAGAAGTTTGTTTTTCCCAGAGTGTCGAATTGATTTTTTATGGCTTATCAACCTTTTGTGGGTTATTTAAAGCCGAAACATATTTTGGATTGTAAGAATAATTTTTTTTATGAATGAATATTGCATTAATAGTTTTATTTTTAGAAAGACTGATTTTCTAGATACAAGTCTTACTATTTGTTGGTGGTAGGAAAGAGAGGTAGATGCATACCTTTTCCTAAGGTATTTGCACTCTAGCGATATATTTTTAATATATCTGTAGTAATCCGTTTCACATTCCTCACTGCCATGTCTTTGTCCTCACAGCTGGATCGTTCAAATGTATTCCTTGCTGTTTGTAATCCTTCACTCCCAAACACAAATCTCCCGGCTTTTATGTGTGTCTCAGTTAGTTATGTAGATTTGTTCATATCCATCTACAGGCAAGTTATTAGTCCTAAGGCATTAGGTAATTTACATGACCATGTATGGCACAGGCAATTTTGAGCCTCTTTTGTCGGAGAGATAAGCTATGTCCATTATCCACCCCACTGATCTCATGATCACATAGATAGCATCCAGGAGTGGGCCTCTTATGTCTGGTGCTTCTCTGAAGTGTTGGCACAACAGGCTTACTCGCTTCTTCAGCAGTTTCTGCTATGATCCACTGATCCTATTCATCATTACTTCCACTTGATTGATCATAGTCACCATTAGTCAAACGGTCGTCGTCGTCATCCTCCATTGGTAGAAATATTCCATCATCACTTGATGTGGCTACCTCAACCTCCACAGGGCAGCCCACTACTTGAAGGAGATAGCAAAGATCTTTCATGTGGCGCGGTGTTCCTTCTACGTAGATTGCCTGGGGAATTAAGATTACAGTCACTGTTCGTTTTCTATATTTACTCATGCATCTTTTGGGTGGTGTTTTTACCAGCACAACATCTTTTTTATATATTCCTTTGTTAGGCTCAGCCTCCAGTGGTGCGATGTTATCAACACCTTTTACCCAAACTTCGTAGCAGTACAACACATTGGGTTGAGCAATATCTCTGTGAACACTATCCTTTGGTGTAACGTTGTACCAGTACACCACTTCCTGGACAGAACATGGCTTCCTGGCAGCGATCTGCTTTATGGTTATGTGTGGGCGTTCAGCAATGCCGTTTCCAGATGGTACATATGCACATCGGAATCGCAGGCGGATGCCTCAATCTTCAGTAAATGTCATGAAACTCCTGCTGTTGAGTGCTATGCCATTGTCTGTCAGGATCTAGTCGGGTGGGCCCCATTCAAGAAAGATTGCTGTGAGACAACAGATTACAGCAGCAGAATCTTCTCGTGCTAAGGGTTGCCAAATGGCAAACCGGGAGAGTTCACAGTCTATGAAGGTCAAGTAATAGGCGCCTCTATAATGGGTGACGTCTATCCTCAGTCTTTGTCATACACCTACTGTCCACAGTCTCCCTATCTGCCATTTGACCGGTGCTGGATCAATTGATTGATATTCCAAACAGGATCTAACTGTCTATCTGATAGCCTCTTTTGTCGTGGATGGGGTGATTTTCTTAACAAAGTAGTTTGTTCGTCTAGCACCAGGATGTCAACAGTACAGGTGTATTTTCTGGCTGAACTCCATTCCACTGGCAGTTGAAGCATATACCTGTAGCACAGGTTTGACTTCATTTTTAATTTCCAGCCACCACCATGTGACTATGGTAATCACACCAGCCTTGTTTTGGTTCAACCTGACAAGAGTAACGTCCACCGACAAAGCAAACTCCTTGGCTTGTTCCAAGATGGTTTGCAGAGAAAATGTTGATCAGGAATAACGAGGATTAGATTTGAACAACGTTTATTATTGGCATCTTGTACATAGATGTTGAAGGATGGGTGGAATGTCCATTTTAGTGGTCAGTTGTCAGGATGGCGGTCTGGTGCATAGGTAGTGCCAGGAGTTGACCTAATTCTTGTGTGGGTTTTGTGTGAGGCCACAGGATATGATCGGTGCGTGTTGGTTGATCAAGGACATGGTCATAAGCTGTTTTCCTTGATTGGTAGTCCTTTTCTATGGAAGGGGGGTGATGTCAGATTGGCGTGGTTGGTAGGTCTGTGATGTTGAACAGGGCCACAATGATAGCTGCAAGGGAATGCCTTGCACATGTTGGTTATGCTAAGGTGACAGTGGTAGGTTGTTGAGATGTTTACGAGTTTTAAAAGTTGGGAGAAGTCATGAAACTTACTTTGCCAATGCATAGAATGCGAGAGTTAAGAGTCAATGGAAGCCACAAATCTGACTTTGCCGATGAGTAAAATGCAAGCATTAGGATTTGGGAAAAGTCATGAATCTAATTTTGTGGATGCGTAGGATGTGAGCGTTAGAATTCGGAAGAAGTCACAAATCTGACTTTGCCGATCCATAGGAAGCGAGTGTTAGGAGTCAGGAGAAGTCATGAATCAGATTTTGCCAATGAGTAGGATGCAAGCGTTAAGAGTCAGGAGAAGTCATGAATATGACTTTGCCGATGGCTCATATGTGAGCGTTAGGTGTCGGGAGGAGTCATGAATCTGATTTTGCCGATGTGTGCCTTCGGACTTGGGAGAAGTCATGAATCTGACTTTGCCGATGCAAGCGTTAGAATTCAGTCATTAGAATTTGGTCATTAAGGGTTCAGGAGAGGCCGGCTGCTGAAAAGTTGAAGCAACACAAAGATGACATGTGACAAACTTAACAACTTATTTATTTAAACTGCCCGCTGGAAGCGTTTTGGTTCCAAGCATTCCCTGGTGCAACTGGAAGTCATTACAATCACCATCATCATTATTGATGTTGTTATAACATCTCTTAAAAGGAGAAATGGATAAGCAAAACACATTTCAAAGAAATACCCAATCAAGGAAAACATTTTTCAAACAGAAACAATAATTCAAAACAAACTCTAGAAGTGATAATGGGATACATAGTGTCTTAGAGAATTTTAGGCTTAGTAATAGAAAACACAATTACTGTATTGCCTCTTTGACCAGCAGTAGCTAAAAACCACATGATAGTTTCCTTAAGCCTGAAGGATCACATGGTGGCAAACTTACAGAAATTACAGCTAAACTCATGTATGTATATATGTGATAAATGTTTACTTTTATATTTTTATTCTCATAATTTAACTCTATTAATATTTCTACCATGCTACTACTGAGTAGTAAAGTCTCTAAGACTGAGGAAACATTATACTGGTCCCTTTGGCAACCATTATACAAACCATTTCAGTTTTTGCTGAACAATCAATACTTAAGTGAGAAACTGTTTACTTCATTGGTGACCAGTGTCATTCATCAAAAACTGAAGTCATTTTGTACTATTGCACCCGAAGTTTATCCATTCCTCAGTTGGCCTTTTGCCACATTGACTAGTGCTCACTGCCACAGAAGAGAATATACAATATTTTATAGATATGTCTCTTCAGTGCTAGATTTCACATTAAGTTTTTAGACTAGATAGAAAATGATGGTAGAAATGAATGAGTTACTTCCAAGCTTAATTCAAAGAGAGGTGGATGAATGAAATTTAAAATAAATCAACAATAACAATAGTCTCTACTCTTACTTGTTTGTATGACCGTTATATTTGTCTACTCAGGAAGCTTGACCCATTTGAGCTGAAATCAGTTATACTTTCAGATTGAGAAACCTAGGCTATGGAAATTGGGAAAAGCAAAGGCAAGGGGAAAGAAAAAAAAGAGATGGAAGGAGGAAAATGAGAGGATAAAAAAGCTAGAGAGAAATGAAGAGAAAAACAGGTGAAAAGAAAAAATAAATATATAGAGAAGGGAAGAGAAGAAATAAAAAAAAGGGCTTGCTGATAGGATATCATAAGACAATGTTGAAAATATTAAAAGGCATGTAGGAATGGATAGGTATAAAACTTATGATATCAAGTGACAATAAGATATCATAAAATAATAAAAAAAAGATTAAAAGGCATATAGGAATGGAAAGATCCAACACTTGGGACATATTAAACTTCTTTTTGTCTGTATTTGTGGTGGTGCAGGTGGTGTATTGACCTGCAAACTGATATTGAATGACAGAAGACAAAAACAAAGATTTGAGTAAAAAGTAAATTGCCAATATGAATAATGTAAACAATGACAATTAGTCATTCAACTGTTGTATCCTGTCAGTATTCTTACATGTTTTAAAAGCAATTGGAAGAAAAACCTTAACCAGTGTTATTGTAAGACTGTAAATAATCATGTTTGTATAATATTTTGATAAAAACATTGATGGACCACAAAGATTGGTAGAGAATGTGTAGATATGAATGAAGGGTGAGTGAAGAGCAGAGATATGAGATAAGGGATAATCTCAGTTGTCAACATCTGTGAAATTTTCACAGGTCCAAATAATAAACATCATGATTTATTTTTTTTTCAGCAGTCATAGATAATTGCTAGATCTAAGAGGTGACTTTGGCTAAAAAATGGTTTTATAAACAGAGAAACAGAATCACTCATATTTGCAGCACAGAAGCAGATCATCTGAATGAATGCAATCAGATCTAGGATAGACAGATCACAATGAGCTCTTTGCTATGGTACCTAGACATTATGAATTTAAGCACAGTACTAGATTGGCAATGAGGGTACACCATTTTACAGTTGAGCTGGTTAGATGTAACTGTTAAGTTCTATGCTAATAGTTTCTTTTCTTGCATTTCTCACTTGTGGTACTCTCTTCCGGCTCCATGCTTTCCAATCAACTTTAATCTTAAAAATTTAAATGCAATGTCAATTGCTATCTGCAGTCTTCCTGAATACTTTTCCTTTATTCCCACTCCTTAGTAATGTTTCTGTTTTCTAATTCTTCCACGCTGAGTAACCCCTTGTGTCTCACTGACTTTACTGCTTTGTGTGGGATGAACTAGCTTAAAAAATAAGTAGGATGAAGTAAGCTGATGAAGTTAACTACATATTTGGTGAATGTCCCAAATGGCACAGAAAGAATATAAGTGACGACCCTAAGTCAAGTGGTAAGAGAATCCATTGGGAAATATGCTATATGTTTGGCTTCAGTGTGAAAGAGGTATGAATATCAGCTAGAGGCATTGATAGAAAGTGACAACCACAAGATATTATGGAATTTCTTGGTCCAGATAGTTTATGTCATTGAAGCATAAAACCTGACATTGTTTCATAAAAAGAGTAGCAAGTGTCAAATTATTGAATTTGCTTATAATTTGTTTCATATGATACAAGAGTTGACACCAAAGAAACTGAAAAGATTGAAAAATACTAGGATCTGGTTGCAGAGTTGAAAAAGCTATGGTACATGACTGTTAAAGTAATTCTTGTAGTAATGTGTGCACTTGAAATGCCAGAAAATTGAAAGAGCATTTAAGGAAAATTGGAAGATTGTAAAACTCCAGAAAACTTCCATCATTTACTCTGCAAACTTTCTCTGAAAAATTCTTGAGTTGTGAGGAGTGTTGTCATCATGCTTCAAGAACAGAATTCCCATTGACTACATCAATGTGTGACACCAATAGAAGCAATAAGGAAAAATAGGAAAATAGAAAATGGACAAAGACAAACATTTTTGGAGATGGTTAAAGGAATGCAGAATGGAATGCAGTAAATAAAATGATTTGTGATTGCTTGGTAAGAATTAAGTGTTGGTCACAATTGCAGATTTTAATAATTAAATTATAAATCGTTCCTCTAAAAGTCTTAACGACTCAACTGATTCAACACTTGACTCATCACTGCCAATTCATGTTACTCCTATTTTCCCTTGAGTTACTCTAACCACAGCTGCCCCATATCAATTGCATATCTACTGTGTCAGCTTGCTTTCTTCTGATTCCTTTAGAGTGTTACAGTTTTTTTTTGTTTTATTTACAGTGGTGTACTCCCTATACAAGCCACTCAAAGTCGAGTGTTAGTGAGTGAGAAGCATAGTTTAGATCAATATGCTGGGAAGATAATGGTTAATCCTAGGCTTGAGCAGGTTAAGATTTTAGTGATCTGGAAAACAGCCTCTTGGGAGTTTGTTCTATAGTACATCAGTTCATGGGAAGAAGCTGTTTGAGTGGAACTTACATCTCACAAATGGAAGACAAAGAGGATGAGGGTCGTTTGCTACAATGTGCGTAGCATGGCAGATCTTAGCCATGAAGATTAGAATTGGTGGAACAGAATCTAGTTTGTCTAAGAACTTTCCATGGATATAGCCATTGAGCAGTGAGAGACTTGCAACATTTTGTTTGTCAAAAAGGGTTAGTAGGATGGAAAATAATTTACCACCCACAAGGATATGGTTTGGGATTCTATGAAGACTGGAAAGTGAAGACTGAACAGCTTCTACCCATATATGGCAGCAGTACTCCATTTTAGGCCTGATTTGGCTCTTGTAAAGATAGAGGATAGCGAGAGTAGTCAGGTACTTACTGGAGTGGTAAAAGGAACTGACCATCATGAATGATGATAAGTAATTACTTCAATATCTTCAATGTGTGTAGGCTAAAAATAGAACAAAGGAAAGCAGTTATGAATAACAGAAATACAAGAAGGACAAAATGAAGACAAGGTGTGAATTTCATAAAAGGGAATGTTACATAACATTGTTTAGTACTAGTAGTAGAAAAAAAAAGCTAAAATCCTTTTGTATTCAGTGTGTCAAATAAATCATATGAAATCAACAGTTGCCCGAAAAGTTACAGACATGATAGCTTTGTACAAAAAATACTCAGAATATAGTGAAACAAAAAAGTCATTGTTTTGGCATTTATTTCTGTTACCAAGTTTTAAATGTACTCAATATTACATTTTTTAGGTTAGTTTATGTTATTAAAATTATGTACCTCTTTATAATGAACTTTGGGCAATTCACAACCAAGATATAGGCTACAAGCCAATGCAAAGCAGAGCACCCTTTTTGAAGTGGATCTATAGATGTGAATATATTTTTATTTATTTACTTGGACATTCATGAATCTATCACACCAAATATCATGGTCCTGCATCAAGGTTAGAAGGTCATTAGGGTGGAATTCTGTGTCATAACATATCTGGTCAATGTAGGTTGTTGCTAGGCAACCAAACTGTCTTGCTCCATGGCCAGGTGTCCAGAACAGTAATCACTCGTGAGTTCTTGTTTTGCTCATCAGCAGTCTCCTGCAAAGTTCATTTTGCATTAACATAAGATTGTAGATATATCAGGGATGGGTTCATAGAGCTTTGATTTAGTAGGATATTGTCTCCAATGCATAACCTATCTGGCAAGCTTTGAGTAAATAGATAGCAAAGCAAACTTTAGGAGAAGATAAAATTTATTAAGAGCAACAAAGGACAGGAAATTGTGGAGAGCTATGATCGCCTACATTCTGAAGGGGCATGTCACATAGAAGAAGTTATGACATCACAGGTTGCTGCTGATATACACTACAGTTCAAAAGTTTGAAACCACCTCCAGAATTAGCACGGGATGAACGTGACAGAAGAGTAAAAAAATAAAAAAGTGCTCTTAGGGCCATTGAAAAAAGAATGAAATCAATTATCAAACTTATACTTTGAGAAACATTTGAAACAAATGCCAAAAATTTGTGCTACAGTAATCAAAGATAAAGGAGGATATTTTGATGAGAGCAAAATTTAATCATAAAATAATTTTTTTCTTTTTGTCATAATAAAATTTATAATAGAAAATCATGTCTCACTATTTTTTAAGCATGTATAACAACTTTCTCTTATTTAAAGTACAAAAGAACTACATTTGAGGCCAATGTAAAAAATTACCAGGGGCAACCACAAACCTTTGAACTGTAGTGTACAAGCAAACAGAAGAAAATAAATGTTCTTTGTTCTTATTTATATTACTAACCTTTACTCATTACAAGGTTTATGGCTATATCACATTAAAACAGCTGTTCTTGTATGATCACTGAAGTTAAGCAATGTCAAGACTGGTCAGTACCTAGACAGGTAACTGCTTGAAAATACCAGGTGCTGTAAGCTGTGTGGACAGTGTAATGGATAATTGCTTGGAATTGGAAATCAAAGAGCTGAGTTCCATTTCCACCTCTTCTCCTCCAGCTATGGGTTAATTAGTGGGAATTGGATCAGTATATCATTATTATCTCCCCAAAATTCTTACAATCTAAAAAAATATTTTTTGATATTAAATAAACTTCAAAGGGTTGATAAGCTGTAAGAAAAAACAATCAATTTACTCATTGCAATTCATGTATATCATAAGTAAAACATATCAAATTAAATGTGCAATATCATATTATCATGTGCCTTCTTCTATCTATCTATCACTATTCTGATTGTGATAAATGATTTACTGTCATGACTGGTTCAGGTGACCAAACAGTTCATTGCATAAAGAATGGTAATGACAAAATGCATTCAAACTCTCCTTGGGACAGTTTGTCTTCACTTTACATTAATACCCTTTGGAAAGGCATGAATCTACTCCCTAACCCAATTATGGGTAAATAGTTAGAATCTTTTAGTTCTGTAAGTCTGTTTATCCAGAAGATCAGGCTAGCAATCTGGTCCTTCAAATGTTTACTTGTGAAAAAGTGAATTTTTACAAGTCCAGATTGCAGAAGCATCACTTCACAAGGAGTGTGCAGCAATTAAAAAACATATTTTCATGACTGACTAATAAGCTAAATATTTTTTGCTTTTTGGGGAATACATTTGTTGTTAACTTTGTAAATTGTGGTGGTTGATGAAGATTATCTTCTGACAATGTTTTCCCAACATAGCTATATCGACTTGTGTGAGAATTGAAAGAAAATACACAGAGTTAATATATACAATATAATTTTTTATATAACACAATATATATGTGACACTATGTGACATTGGCAAATGGAAAGAAAGGGTTAGAACTAAAATATAGCCTGCAATGGGATGAAAAGGGTTAAAGAATAGAATGATAGACAGACTGAGAGAAAGAGTGAAGTTACTTTTAATTTTGAAAGTTTATTGTTTAAGCAGAAGGCAGTAACTTTGTTGGAAAGATATTACCACAGAAGAGATGTGGCAAGGCTGGATTCATAGCTGATTTATGATGCTGCCTAAAAGTGCCAGTAACAAAAACACCAATCAAAAGATAAAATTTGGTAATTTTAAAGACAAAGCAGGATTGGAAAACTGATTTATTTTGCCTATCAAAAAGTGAAAATTACAAACAAGTCAAGGAAATAGAATTTCTTTATGTAAAAACTCAACCCAGGGTTTTTAAAGTGCGATGACCCTAACAAAATAGAGAGGGAACTGACCAGAGGAAACAGCTGGTAAATTTCTAATTGTATAAATGAAACCAGGCGGGGAAAATTTGCCAACCAAAAATTAAAATGATAAGTCTAATTAATGACCAGAAGCTAAAACATGCCATGTGGTTTGAGAACCACATTGTTCAAAGGGATAACTGAGATGACAGACAAAGATGAGATACTAAGAGAGGAGGAAGAAGACGAAGGAATTACCTACACCCATTGGGAGGTGTTGGTATGAGGCAGATATAAGTGAAAGAAGGAGTTATCAGGGAGGATCAGTACTCTGTGACCGCTACCCATAGGAAAAGAGATCTCTCCAAATTTGGAGATATAATTAATTTTCCAGAGCCAGACAATAAAGGAGCCCTTGTTATAAGATAGGGGAAATACTGATTCCCCTAACCATGTCGACCCCCACATCAGTTTTGGGTGAAAGTCAATATAAGCAGAATACTGAAGCGACCAATTAAGAGTCCCAGAGATGTCAGTTTTGGTATACAGATGATGAGCGACGACTACTCTGCTGAATCCCACATGATTTGCTGCCAGATAGAACCTCTGACATAGGCCTTTTTCCTGATTTAGCTAAACTAAGCAAAGTGTCATGATAGACTCCAATGTAGGAAGGGTTAATACTTCTGTACCAAGAACTAATATTTCTCTACAAAGAATGATATAAACCACATAGAAATAGATCCTGAAGAAATTCCTGTCTTTTCTTCATTTCGTTTGCAAGAACATTTTTTTATCTTTCCTTTGTGACATAGCTTCACAATGATCAAGCCAACACTACAATTGCTGATGACAATTTGATCTTTGCCAGCTTTGTGAGCAGTCAACACAACATGGGATGGAATGAAGTGCAGATTGGGGTGACGAACTTTAATGGCCAGTGCCAGCATTAACCAAGGACCGACCAGTGAGAAGGGTTACATTTTGTGTCTGTGACCAAAGGATTAACTCCAGGTTAACTACAAACAACCCAAGAATAATAGACAACCAACCAAAAGTTGAAAAAGGAGTGAGGACCGATGGACTTTGGTTACTTTAACCATATTTTTCTATAAATAACACTCTGTGAAATTTTTCCATTAAGCATGCAGTGACCACAGGACAAGTGACAGGTCAGACACTCTTTGATTTCCCTGAAAATTCTCAATTTTGTTGATTGCATCTTGCCAATAGAAATATTTTTAATTTTGATTTTATCAGATTGTCTCTCTTTTCTTGAGTTAATGGTATATTGAACGGTTAGTAAAATTGAGTGACAATGGGCAAGACATAGAGAGCAAGAAAAATAGGGGAACACAGGCACAGAGTTGGGAGGTAGGCAAGCAGCTTTAGCTTTGACCTGTCTTTTCAACAGGACATACCTATAAAATTTTGAAATCTTGTTTCCCCCCTCCTTCTTAAATCTTCAATAAAATACCATTCTGTTTTCCAAAGTGAATCATTTTCATCAAAAGTTACCCAACATCGCTTGATAATGGAACAAATTTAAAGTTCTGAAACACAGAAATTTCGATGTCGTGATGTAAAATATTTTTTAACATAAATATTAAGATATTATGCTCTACATTGTATGAGCACTTTTAAAAAAAATAAATGCTAAAGAACTGTGGACTCTTAATCTGATTTTTCTTTCTCTTTATTTGGATATATTTGTTTATGTATATATGTATTCAGATGTAGTAGTCACCTGTATAAGTAGTAGAAGGAAGTATGTATAAGTGTCTATCAACACAGGACTGTTTGGACATCTTAGTGGCCTGTGTAAATAGTAGAAGGAGGTAAGTATATGTATGTCTCTATGCATAACTGTATCGGCTGTGTTTAAGCACCATATTTTGGCTCTGGTTATGTTACAAGAAACACAGCATTGGAGAATAGATAAAATTAATTCTTTGATTCAGATTTAGTTTAACTTTACAGCTTGTTATATATGTATGTTAGTGGGACAAAGAAATCTGCTTTGAAACTGCCACTTGGCTTTTGATTAGTCCATGATCAGTGAACTCATATCTTTTCTGAGAACAGAGCTTGTCTCTGATTACCTTGCTAGACTATAATGTTCATATCCTGGTTGGGATGTTTTCTGATTGTTTGGTTGACTTCATAGCCTAATGATTCTGAATATACATCTATTTTTGGAAATGGTAAAATTTTGGTTTCCTCATTATTTATTTTTCTACCACTAGAAAAACTCACTATGGAGTATAGTGCCACATCCTCACCATACTAAGTGTGAATACATTACTGTGTACTAATCTTTTGACTAAAAAACCTAAACAAAAACATAAGTTAAATGACATGACCATTGAGTGTTTGTTTTTTTGATGACTGTTTTTAAAAGCACTCAATATATTGCCATCACATGCACATACATATTGAAATGACATTAATTCAGTTTATTAAGTAAAAATTAAAAAAGAAATCAATTTAAATTAATTTTTGATGTTAATGAACAAAATATTCACTGTTTTGTTTACCTATCTTCTAACATCTTTAAGACATTCATAATTCCATCTTTCCAAAAAATTGAATTGTTCTATGTATCTTTTGCAGGGAATTGAACTATTTTTCATTAACAGAATTCTGCAAAAACCAGAATAAATGGTAATTTGAAGGCATAATTGTGATTCAATAAGACTAGAATATGATTGCAAAACCTGCAATGTCGATGGTAAATGACTTTATCTAAGTCTGAAGTTTTTCATGCCTTACCACCACCAATAAAGCCTAAAAGTAAGATGTTCAAAGCAATTACCTGCTGTCCAGAAGTAGTAGAAAACAAAGTAAATGTCATGCCATATTACCTATTCTATTGTAATGGACTCTCCCATAGATAATAAGAAGTAGTAGCAGTCGTCAGTGGTGTTTAGCGTGTCAGACGATATCGGACATTGAGGTACCAACCATCACAGCTAGATTGCTGCGTTAACTCTTATTTTCAACTTCCTAACGTTTTGTACGTCGAACCTAATTTAGGACGACTTCTTGAAATACAAGCCTCCACTGTGAAAACTACTCCACAACATTCTGGCGAACGAGGATTCGAAACTCACACGTGAAAAGAAAAAATTTTCGTACGCCTAACTACAACATTTTGGCGACGAAGGATTCGTAATTCACGCTGGAAAAGAATTTTTTCGTTTACTTTACTACAACATTGACGACGAGGGATTCGTTTCTCAGACGGAGAAAGGAAAAAAATTTAAAGAGAAAAAAAAAATTCGTTTCGTCATATATAACACTTGGCAACGAACGTATTTTGGTTTCATACGAAAAAAAAATTGCGTTCACTCTACAACTCTTGTCAACGTGGATTCTGTAACTCATACAGAAGTGAAAAAAAAAAAAATTCACCCGCCATAATGAACGTGGCGTACGTGGGATTGCATTTTCATACAGTGAAGAAAAAAAATTCGCTCACGTTATTTAGTGACGAAATTCGTGTTTCATACAGAGGAAAAAAAAAAATATTTGCTCGTCAAATTTTCGGCGACAACAACTCGGATTCACATTAAAAAAAAAAAAAAAAAAAAACTTGTCAGGTTTTTTTTTTTTTTTTTTCGAAAGACAAAACAACAACTTAGTGACGTAAAAATCAGTCGTATTCTCAATAAGACACTTTGCTCAAATAGGTCACGAATTACAAATTCGTTTTGGACCCCCCTCTACAATATTTAAGCATTGTGTAAACTTTTTGCGAAGATGGAGAAATGCAAAAGTATATTCCAGGAATTTAAGTTCCAGGCGGAACAACAAAAGACTTTATTAGAGCAGCAGCAAACATTCCAGATACAACTTCAGGAGGATACCTTTAATAGACAGATTCGATTGAAATATTCACGTACAGTCCAGATGAAGAAATAACTTTTGAAGAGTATTTTAAAAATATACAGACGTGTATAACGAGGACTGCCACACGTGGTCTGAAGGAAAGGTTAGACTTCTTTTAAGCAAGTTAGGAACTGCTGAACATAACAAATTGGTAAACTACATTTTACCGAAAAAAACTAGCGAGTTAACTTTTACCGAGGCGGTAAATATATTAAGTGAATTATTTAGTAAAAAGACATCTTTGTTTCACAAAAGGTGGAAATGTTTGAATCTGAAAGAGGATGAACAAGACTTCATAACGTATGCAGCTAATGTGAACAAGCATTGTGAAGAATTCAAACTAGCAGAATTAAGCGCTGACAATTTCAAGTGCTTGATATTTGTTCAGGGTTTAGTTTCAGAAAGAGACGCAGAAATGAGGAAATTGGTACTTTCACAATTGGAAAACGAACCGAGGATTTCGGTACAGTTTGGCAGAAGACTGCACAAGATATGTTAGCGTAAAGAAAGACTCAAAAAAGATAGAACGGTCTGGCGTTTCGCATGTAAGAAAAATACACTACCAAAAAGTCAGTCTACCAAAAAGAATTCTAAAATTGCGGATTATCAAACAAAGTGAAATACCAGGAAAAAATAAACAAACTTCCGAAGCCATGTTTTGCTTGCGGTGAACTTCACTGGTATAGATATTGCAATTTTAGGAATAAAAAAAATATTTCAACTGTGAAAGAGTGGGGCATAAAAGCTCGCACTGCAGGTCAAAAAATAAAAACAATAAAACAAGAAAATTAAAGTCCAAAGTGAAAGACGGAATAACCAGAAAATTTGTTACCGTCGCAATAAGTAATAAAAAAATAAAAATGCAACTCTACACTGGTTCCGACCTATCTATTATAAATTTGAATACGTGGAAGAAGTTGGGGAAACCAACTTTAATGAAGACAAATAAAATCGCGAGGTCCGTGACGGAAGAAAAAATAAAATTTATTGGAGAATTTGTTACAAACGTCATGTTAAATAAAAAACGTGAAAAGCTAAACTATTTGTCATAAAAAATACCACGAACTTACTTGGTACGGATTGGATAACAGAATTTCAATTATGGGATTTACCAATAAATTCTTTGTTACAAGGCTGAAAATTTAAACTGCGAAGCCCAGAAATTAGTACACAAATTGAAGGGAACTTTTCCTACTGTCTTTTCTCCAGGTTTGGGAACGTGTACCAAGATGAAGGCAAAATTCCAACTAAAAGAAAACGCTCAGGCGGTATTCAAAAAGAAAAGGAATGTGCCGTTCGCTTCAATTGAACAGATAGATAAAGAATTGGACAGATTAGAAAAAAACGGTGTACTTGAAAAAGTTGAGTATAGTGAATGGGCTACACCGACGGTATACGTAAAAAAAAGTCTAAAGAAATTCGTGTTTGTGCTGATTTCTCCACGGGTTTAAATTCGGCACTCAAAGACTATAGCGGAAGAAGTATTTGCGAAGCTTAATGGAGGCACAATATTTTCGAAGATAGACCTCAGCGACGCATATTTGCAAATACCGGTAGAAAAAGAAACGTCAAAACTTTTGTGTATAAATACACATCGGGGTCTGTATAAATTTAACAGACTACCTTTTGGGGTTAAGGTAGCGCCCGCCATTTTCCAACAAGTAATGTATTTGATGCTGGGGTGTTTTGATTTTGCGATAGCGTATCTGGACGACATCCTCTTGAGAACTAAAAGTATAGCAGAACACGTGGAACATGTAAATGCAGTAGTTCCAAGAATACAGGATTTTGGATTTAAACTCAAGGAAAACAAGTGAGTTTTTTTATGGAGAAAATAAAATATCTAGGGCAGATCGATAAGAATGGTAGAAGGCCAGACCCAGAGCGAGCAGCGGCTATAAAAGATATGCCAGCTCCGAATGATATTACCACATTACAAAGTTTTTTGGGATTAGCCAATTATTAGTATTACCAAATTTACATCCCTAAAATGTATGATCTGCGGGCACCATTAAATGAACTACTGAAGAAAGGAAAACCCTGGAAATGGACTAATGAATGCCAAAAAGCATTTGAAAAGATAAAGGATGTTAACCTCGGAATTATTTTTAACCCATTACAACCCGGAGTTAGAGATCATAGTAGCTTGTGATGCAAGTGCGTATGGAGTAGAAGCATGTATCTTACACAAAATGACAAATAGTCAAGTAAAACCAATTGCGCATGCTTCTAGAGCAGTACTTCCGGCTGAGAAGAATTACTCTGATAGAGAAAGAGGCGCTAGGAATATTTGCAGTAGCAAAATTTCACCGTTTTCTCCACGGTCGACATTTTAAGCTACAAACCGACCATAAGCCTTTAATTTCGATTTTTGGATCGAAAAAGGGTTTGCCGGCGCATACAGTCAACCGTCTACAGAGATGGGGTACGATATTGCTAAACTTGTCGCGGTCGCCGATTATCCGCTCCTTACAAAGCCGACCTTGACCTTCACAACTCTCGATCTCGCAGATCTAGGTCAAGCAACAGGCCAGAAACCGGACAGCTAGTCCAATATCGTTGATGTCAAACCATACCTAGTACGCATCTGACTATGTTTGAGCCATTCTAAACATCGGCAACCATAGACTATAATTTATTATCTACGGCCTTCTACTCCTCTAGCCAGGGAGTACTTGAACAAATCTTTGCAAATATCCTTAGACACTTTTTTTTCAAAAACTAAGGCAGCTCGGCCCGGAGGCCTGGATCAAAGTGTAGTACACTACCTTTTGTGAACTTCCGGTGCTTTGTCGAGAGTGTTACTCTTCGGCGCGATCCCGTCTCCACGGTCGATCCGCCCTGGAAGGTGTAACACCTCTCTGACCTACCTCGCCTGGTGATACACTCTGGCGCGATCCCGTTTCCGCGGTTGATCCGCCCTGTGGAGTTGTATTACTGGTCTGCCTTGGCCCTGTTTAGGACTCCGTCTTCGCCTGGTGATACACTTTGGCGCGATCCGTTCCGCGGTCGATCCGCCCGTGAAGTAGCATCACTGGTCTGCCTTGGCCCCTGTTTAGGACTCCGTCTTCGCCTGGTGATACACTTTGGCGCGATCCCGTTCCCGCGGTCGATCCGCCCAGTGAAGTAGCATCACTGGTCTGCCTTGGCCCTGTTTAGGGACTCGTCTTCGCATTTCGGCCGAACCAACTACGTTCGCCGACCAATCCCTAAACTACCGGGCCAGACCAGCTACTTTCGACCAGACCAGCTACGCTCACCTACCAATCCTAAACTACCAGGCCAGACCAACTACATTCGACCGGACCAGCTACATTCTGCCGAACCAACTACGTTCGCCTACCAAACCTAAACTACCGGGCCAGACCAACTACCGGACCAGACCAGCTACAATCGACCGAACCAGCTACGTTCGTCGATTAACCAGTTTTCGGACCACACCGATGTAAATGTGAATAAAAACGACACCTTTGTTCATAACAAAACCTTTGCCTTTGTCCCGTCATCGTCTTGGCTGTTCACATTTATCGTATACTAAAAAAACCTTGCGGGGCGACATCCTACTCGGCCCCGCAACAAGTGGTGACTTCCCGACGTGAGACAGCTAAGCGATGATGGAGTCAACAAAAAGTGATTCTTTGGACATGACGGCTGCGATCATACCTCTGCCTGCATACCACCATAATGCCAAGAACTGGTTCTGCAGGGGTGGAATCCATCTTTTCAATGCTACGCATTACTTCACAGCGAGCCAGATTCGCGAATGAATGCCGCAAACCCCATCTGATATGATGGACGAAATTTCTGATGTCCTCTCCGATTTGCGCGAGCATGAACCGTACGATCACTTAAAGGAAGCAATCCTCAAGCGAACCGGACGTTCCGAGGAAGATATGATCCAAGAGATACTGCGGAACGTCACTAGAGGCGACAAAACGCCATCCCAGCTTCTCAGATATATGAGGAACCAGCTGGGAAAAGCACAACGTATCAGAAAAGGTTCTTCGAGGTTTATGGCTGGAGCATTTGCCTAAATCTGTTGCACAAATCATCGCACCAATGACGAGAGCCACGCCTCTGGATGATTTGGCAGAATCTGCTGATCTTGTTTTTGCACAGTTCGACCACAGCGTTAACGCTGTTCGCGCCCCCGACATAGCGAAGCACGAACGCTACGAGCCTCAGTAAAACGGAACGGGCGTTGGCCGACCTTCAACGGCAAATTCGGGAATTTCCAGTCTCCCTGCGCCCGCGGACGAGACATCGACCCCATCTCGACGGAGACGAACCCCCCCAGCCGAGAACGGCAGAAGCGACCAGGGTGTTTGTTGGTTTCATCGCACATTCGGCGATGAGGCCAGGAATTGGAAACCTCCTGTACACACCCGTCGGCCCGGGGAAACGAATAAACCGGAGAGTCGCGACGACTAACTCTTTCCGGTGCCAACACGCAATGTCGTCTATTTTACGTTTGGGATCGACGGAACAAGTTGAAATTCCTGGTGGAATACAGGTGCGGCCATCAGCGTGGTACCCCTTCAGAACGACCACACCGCTAAGCCCACCCTGATCAAACTACGAGCAGCGAATGGTTCCGCGATAGACACGTACGGAGAAAGGACCCTTACATTTGAATATCGGCATGCGACGCGATTTCACTTGACATTTACCCGTGGCCAACGTGAAGGTACCATCCTCGGCGCGGATTTCCTGGCGCATTACGCACTGGCGGTCCATATATACCCTAGGACTCTGTCCGATACGACGACGAATCTCCGTGTCTTAGGTACCCCTCTGACACGTCAAGGCTCCACAGGAATCAGCGTCGCAACATGCCATGGTCGCGAATTACTTAGATCTCCTGACGCAGTTCACGGATATAACGCTGCCACTCCAAATTAACGGCTTTTTGACCATCAGACTCAGCACCACATCAGAACCGAGGTCCTCCGCACCTCCATCCGCGACGACTCGCTCCGCACGAACTGGCGTACGCCATGAACAATTCGACAAAATGCTCAGTGATGGCATCATTCGTCCTTCCGATAGCCCTTAAATGCCTCGCCACTACACTTTAGTGCCTAAACCTGGTGGTGAAAAATTTTCGGATATGCGTCGACTACCGGAAATTGAATTGCATCGACCGTACCAGACCGATATCCCGTCCCTCATTTTCCATGATTTTGCATCCGGATTGATGGGGCTCGCATCTTCTCGAAAATCGACCTGACAAGGCATACCACCAGATCCCCGTCGCTGCGGAAGACGTCCCAAAAACGGCAGTCCAACACCGTTTGGCCTATACGAATTTCTAAAAATGCCGTTCGGTCTACGTAACGCTGCCCAGACCTTCCAACGACTCATAGACGAAGTCCTGCGCGGACTTCCGCATGTATACGCCTATATCGACGACATCTTGGTGGCCAGTACAGACGCCGATTCTCACAGACAACACCTGCGAGAAGTCTTCCAGCGACTCTCGCACTACGGCCTGAAGTTGAACCTGGACAAGTGCGTTTTCAGGGCGCCCAGCGTTGACTTTTCCGGGCACCGCACCGACGCAGACGGCATAGCACCTCTGCCAGACAAGATCAGCTCGATCCGGGACTTTCCTACACCGACGTCCATAGGAAGCAATTGACGTTTCCTCGGCATGCTCAATTTTATCGTCGGTTCATACCAAATTGCGCTACCATCCTCCAGCCACTGACGAACCTGCTGCAGAGAAAAACAAGGACATCTCTTTGGAGGGAGATGCTCTGCGCATTCCATACAGCGAAGGCTGCATTGGCGAATTATACCAGGCTTTCGCATATCAACGACGATCCAGAGACACGACTATTCCTGACGACCGACGCATCCGACGCTGGTGTGGGCGCGGTGGTTGAGCAAGAGTTCAACTCACAACGCGAACCCATCGCATTCTTTTCAGCCAAGCTATTTCAGCCCAGAGAAAATATAGCACCTTCTCCCGAGAGCTGCTGGCCATTTATCTGGCCGTCAGGCATTTCAGGCACTTACTGGAAGGTCGAGATTTTACCATCTATACCGACCATAAACCGTTGACAACCGCGATGGTAACAACTTGACAAGTATACAGCTCGCGAGATCCGGCATCTCGACTACCTGTCACAGTTCTCGACCGATATTCGTCACATAAAAAGGGGAAGGACAACGCCGTCGCAGACACATTATCGCGAGCGGAAATTCAATCTCTTCAGACCGGCGTCTTGGGTCAAGATTCCATAGCCGCTGAACAAAAATCCGACCCCACGCTGCAAGACGTCCTTTCGAATACTTCTTTAAAAAGCTTCCAGGAGTTCCTGCATCCTTCAGCGACGACACCTGTTCCTGTGACACCAGCCTAGGCAAGCCCTAGGCCCTACATCCCACCGACACTTCGGAGACAGGTATTCCAACATTTCCACGGGCTGTCTCATCCAAGTAAGCGAAGCTACGGTCAAACTTATTACCGACCGATTCGTTTGGCCCAATATGAATGCGGACATTCGAGAATGGGTTTCCACGTGCATGGAGTGCCAGAAGTGTAGGTCCACCGACACACTAAATCCCCCCGTCGGCACCTTCAGCAGTCCCGATGCACGTTCTCCACACAAACATGTCGACTTAGTGGGACCGCTTCCGATGTGTCAGGATTACCAGTATCTTTGACGGTTGTGGATCGTTTTTCGCGGTGGCCGACCGCCATACCTATAAAAGACACTTCTGCTAACACAGTCTCTAGGACCATCCTGAAAGAGTGGATTGGAACTTTCGGCACGCCACACGTTATCACGACCGACAGGGGTCACAGTTCCAGTCGTCCCTTTTTCGGGAGTTTACCAACCTACTTGGCGCCAAGCACATAAAGACTACCGCTTATCATCCGTGCGCCAACGGCTTATTTGAGAGGTTTCATCGGTCCCATAAAACCTCCCTTCCACTAGACCTGACACTATCAATTGGGTGGACGACCTACCTTTAATTCTCCCTAGCATTGAGGAACACCGTAAAGGAGGATTTAGGTTGTTCACCCGCCGAACTGGTTTTCGGTACACCTCTTGCGCGCTACCCGGCGAATACTTCGACGACTCCTTCAGACGTTTTCAAAACCAACATCTCCTTTCGTCGAGGAACTCCGCCACAAATGGCCCGGCTTAAATATGCAACTCCACGACAGCAACCGGTGAATTCGTACATCCCTCAACACTTGCGAGATTGCAAATTCGTTTTCATACGGAACGACGCCGTGAGACGACCACTCCGCCGGCATACCAAGGTCCTTTTCAGGTTCTTCGACGCACCGACAAGCACCTTACGATCAAGCGCGCCAACTCGACCGACACCATCGCAATCGATCGGACCAAGCCTGCTTTTCTGGAGAAGCGACAGTATGACGCAAACCCGGCTCTGCGGCCCCTAATGCTATTCCAGCGCACCCATCAGACGCAGCACCGCAGACATCAAACGACACCCCAGCGACTCCTGTGCGGCAGACCCGATCCGGTAGGAGGGTCACTTTCCCTAAAGACCTTCGTAAATATTATTATTATTAATTGATACGATCAATTTTCTAGGGAAGGGCCTTGTCGCGGTCGCCGATTATCCGCTCCTTACAAAACAGACCTTGACCTTCACAACTCTCGATCTCGCAGATCTAGGTCAAGCAACAGGCCAGAAACCGGACAGCTAGTCAATATCGTTGATGTCAAACCATACCTAGTACGCATCTGACTATGCTGAGCCATTCTAAACATCGGCAACCATAGACTATAATTTATTATTATCGGCCTTCTACTCCTCTAGCCAGGGAGTACTTGAACAAATCTTGCAAATATCCTTGACACTTTTTTCGCCCAAACTAGGCAGCTCGGCCCTTGGCCTGGATCAAAGTGTAGTACACTACCTTTGTGAACTTCCGGTGCTTTTGTCGAGAGTGTTACTCTTCGGCGCGATCCCGTCTCCACGGTCGATCCGCCCTGGAAGGTCTAACACCTCTCTGACCTACCTCGCCTGGTGATACACTCTGGCGCGATCCGTTTCCGCGGTTGATCCGCCCTGTGGAGTTATATTACTGGTCTGCCTTGGCCCTGTTTAGGGACTCCGTCTTCGCCTGGTGATACACTTTGGCGCGATCCGTTCCGCGGTCGATCCGCCCCGTGAAGTAGCATCACTGGTCTGCCTTGGCCTGTTTAGGGACTCCGTCTTCGCCTGGTGATACACTTTGGCGCGATCCCGTTCCGCGGTCGATCCGCCCAGTGAAGTAGCATCACTGGTCTGCCTTGGCCCTGTTTAGGGACTCCGTCTTCGCATTTCGGCCGAACCAACTACGTTCGCCGACCAATCCTAAACTACCGGGCCAGACCAGCTACTTTCGACCAGACCAGCTACGCTCACCTACCAATCCCTAAACTACCAGGCCAGACCAACTACATTCGACCGGACCAGCTACATTCTACCGAACCAACTTCGTTCGCCTACCAAACCTAAACTACCGGGCCAGACCAACTGCCGGACCAGACCAGCTACAATCGACCGAACCAGCTACGTTCGTCGATTAACCAGTTTCGGACCACACCGATGTAAATGTGTGAATAAAAACGACACCTTTTGTTCATAACAAAAAACCTTTGCCTTTGTCCCGTCATCGTCTTGGCTGTTCACATTTATCGTATACTAAAAAACCTTGCAGGGGGCGACATCCTACTCGGCCCCGCAACAAACTATAACTTCGGCATGGAGTACATACCATCGAATAAATTTGGCTACGCTGATGGGCTATCCAGGTTAATTCCAAAAATGAGCGAACCATTAGAAGACACGGTAATTGCCTCACTGAAGTCAGAAGAGCTGAAATTTACTGTGTAATGCAGTTCGGGAACTTCCTGTAACTCTAGAAAAAATAAAAGCCACCAGGGACAAGGCTATTTTGAAAATAAAAGGAAAAATAGCCGAGAGGGACCAGTACACAACATGTTTTTTCGCTTTGTGATACAGTATTGTTATACAGAGAACGTGTGGTGATTCCATACACACTGCAGAAGCAAATACTAAAGGATTTTCATACTGGTCACCCGGGCAGCACTAGGATGAAGAGCCTAATGCGAAGTTTTGTATATTGGCCGAATATGGACAGGGACATTAAGAACGCAGTGGCAAAATGTAAAGGCTGTGCTTTAGCTGCAAAGGCACCCCCAATAAAATTTAACCCATGGCCAAAAACAGACTTACCATGGTCTAGGTTACATGTGGATTTTGCAGGTCCACTGAATGGATACCATTACATCATAGTAGTGAATAGTTTTTCGAAATGGCCTGAGATACAAAGGATAAGAAATCCGACGACGTAAAGTACTAAACTTCCTGCTGGAATTGTTCGCAAGGTTTGGTGTAGTAGACACAATTGTGACGGACAACGGAAGTCAATTTACGTCGAAACAATTTAAAGATTTCTGCAAGGAATACAATGTCGAACATGTTACCACAACCCCATATCACCCAAGATCAAACGGATTAGCTGAAAAATTTGTGGACACTCTGAAAAGAGCTCTAAAGAAAGCTAGGGAAATACCTGCAGATGAAGCCCTACAGAAGTTTCTACAGGTATACAGGATTACCCCAAATAACGGAACACCAGCCTCACAGTCGCCAGCCGAGGTGATGTTCGCACGTCGGGTAAGATCTGTCTTCGACAAATTATTACCAAAAAAGACAAAGCCAGGTAGAGAAAAATTTATTCAAGTAAAAATATACAATCCTGGTGAAAAAAATATATTTTAAGGTCTATAAGCAGAATAAATCATTCTGGGAGATTGGAAAAATAGAAAAGCGGATTGGCAATATGATGTACTTGGTGAAAGGCGAAAAATTCATGTGCAGAAGGCACATTAATCAGATCAGACGACGCGCTTCAGACGTGGTCGACAGCGGTCGCGCGGAAGAAACATCGATAGAGGTGATTTTCGATATATTTGATCTAACTATGCCTGCAACGCTTTTACCTGAGATACGCCGATCCAGGAGAAAAAGAAAGGCAACTGATCCTTTAAAAGTGGACCCAAACGTAGGAGATACGCTACGATGTTGCTAAAAAAAAAATAAAGAAAACGTTTTACTTCCTACGGAGTAAAGTTTTACGGGGGGATGTCATGCCATATTACCTATTCTATTGTAATGGACTCTCCCATAGATAAGTAGTAGCAGTCACCAGTTCGAGTCAGTGGTGTTTAGCGCGTCAGACGATATCGGACATTGAGGTACCAACTCTTATTTTCAACTTCCTAACGTTTTGTACGTCGAGCCTAATTTAGGACGACTTCTTGAAATACAAGCCTCCACTGTGAAAACTACTCCACAACAGTAAATAAATTAAAACTTTTGGGATCAAGTGCCACTTGACCAGAAGATAGGAAGTTTTAGTTATAGGCTTATATAGGCAGAATCACAGAATGGTAATTTGCAAGCCACCCATAGTGGTGAGTCAAGCTGGCTGTTAAGGAGTGAAAAGTAAGATAGTTATAGTAAGAGAAATGAATAATTGTTGGCTGAAGGGAAATCTAGTCTCTTGTAAGAGAAGGCAGAAATATCAGTAAAGATATCCCAAGTGTTACAATCAGTGACTAATTAACCAAATATATCAGAAAAAAAGGATTTGTTTTTAACATAAGCCAGGCTTTTCCAAGATTTTGTTCACGCCACTGCAAATGAGAATTGAGTCACAATGTGGGAGGATTTGTCTAGTCAGTGACAGTCTGAGAAATGGCCCTGGTAATATGTTTATCTGGTAAATATAGCAAATGAATGAAAATTTGCAAGCCAAGGTGTAAATATTTACAAGTCACATGAAAACAAAACAAAGCAAAAAAACCGAAAAAACAAAACCAAAAAACTAGTATTATACTGATGCAATATTAAACTCTTTCTCTTAATATTAAACACTTTTCATGGATTCAGGTAATTCAATTAAATTAGACGAAATTAGTAATTCCCTACAAAGTGCTGATTGTAGAGTTACTTCCATTCCCACCATATACACAGCATAATCTCCTTTGGATGAAGATGAGACTTTAATACAACTAGTAGTAGTTTGTTTCATTTGCCCTATGGTGTCTTGCACCTAAGGTTGTTGGAAATTACCTACTTTTCATCATGTCACAATTTGTTTCATAAACAAAACATTTTTCTTTAACTTATGAATCACTTGTAAAAATGATTCAGTAATTTATTTTTTCACTTATGTGGAAATCTCACATCAAAACAGATAAGACAACACTTAATTTCTCATTTAACATTACAGATTATTCAATGCCTAACTTCATCAATTACCAACAGTAAATGTTTGTGTGTTTTTATGTGCACTTATGACCTCAGAGACCTCATCCAGAACATGGACCTTACATTCTCATCTGCAAGCCTGTCTCCTCACCACTGTTATGGGTGTTTATATGTCTGTATGTCATGTAGCTTATTTCAACACTTGAAAACCAGGGGCAGCTGGTCTAGTCATGTGATTCTGCATTCAATGGCCAAGAAGGTCATCTCAAGTCAACTGTACACTTGGTTTCTTGGACATCACAATGAGTGCAAAGTATGGATCATGTGACAGTTCATACAGTGATGAAAATGGCTAATAATTCAGTCAGTAACCTTATTAGTGTCAGGACACATGTGTTCGTTCGTCTTGCCTGGGAATCTGTCTGGGGTGGATAGCTGACAGATGCTTCAGCTTACAAGTCCATGGTACCATTTCCTTTTGGGAATATATCTTCTCTAGACATAGAAAGAAACTCTGCCTTGCAGTCCTCCATTTGGGAAAACCCAAAACTGACCATTTCCCCTTCATAGAATGTCCTCACCTGGGACCTAGTAAATGAATCTGGCCAGCTTGGATCTGGAGTCCTAAACATGGCTTCTCCAGAAACACAGAAGAATCTCCATATTATTTGTAAGACACTATCTTTTTGTTCTCCTTGCACTCTGCTTTGTTGTGTAGATATATAATATATTTTTCTGTGTGTGTGTAAAGTGACTATTACTGCTAATAATGCAAGACTCTTCAGTAAAATGAATCAAGTCACTGTGTTTATCTAAAAATAAATAAGCTTAAATTCACCTTCATCCCTGCCACGCACCAACGACTTAGGGGTAGAATCTCTGACTGACGCTAATTCAGCCAGGTTTTGATCCTAGCTAGAGGCAACTGGATATCCAGTCACACTGATGAGCTGTGAAACAGTCTGTCTGTGGATGATTATATATATATATATATATATATATATATATATATATTTATGCATGTTTGTCATTCCTTTTCCTTTCAACCTTTCTGTTTCTATCCATGAAGTATAGTGTTATAATATCACAGATATACTAATGCCCATAATGGAGGAAATGCAAATGTGAGAGTAAACCTTTCTTCCATAGCTCCACACATTATAATTGATATCAATTCTAAAGCCAGTATTCCCACAAAGACTGAAGTACTGAGACTCATTTTTTTTTTTTTTTTTTTTTTTTAGGGGCAGACTATTTATAGTTGCCATTCTAATATTTAAATTAGGATAGCTAAACATTTTCTGCCCACAAAATGTAGACCTGAACATTAAAACTATTTTTGTTCAGTTCAAGTTAAAAAAGGCAGCAATTATAGAAACTGGTAAATTCTTTCCTAAATAATTCTGTCTGACATTGTTCTTCTTTCTCTAAGACACTGATTATTTCTTAGACACTATCTGTAATAAAGATATTATCTAGTCTTTATTTCAGGTCAGTTTTCAGTTTATAAAGTTACACAACATTGCTTCCATTTGCTTTTGTTTTCTTCATGGCTATGATTACTCACTTGAATAATTAATAAAAGAGACAGGTACATTTATCCAGACTTACACCACAGATTTCATTAACAGTGAGCATTTTTTAAAAATGGCTTATTCTCCATTGCTCTAGATAAGGCAGGATACATGATATAAAAATATTAATCATAAATGAACTCTGTTCCTACAAAAATAAAAAAAAATATTAATCCTCCATGGATCTAGAAAAACAAGAACTATGATATAAAAATATTTTAATCATCAGTGAGCATTGTTCATGCAAAACAATGCCTAATCCTCTATTGCTCTAGAAAATGGAGGATACATGATAATAAAATATTTTAACTATGAGTGAGCATTGTTCTTGGAAAACAATGACTAATCCTCTGTTCCTCTAGAAAAAGGCAGGGGACATGATATAAAAGCATTTTAATCATCAGTAGGCTTTGTTCTTGCAAAACAATGACTAATGCTCTATTGCTCAAGAAAAAGACAGGACATGATATAAAAATATTTTAATAATCAGTTAGTATTGTTCTTGCAAATCAATGACTAATCTGCAATAGCTCTAGAAAAAGGCAAGACATATGATATAAAAATGTTTTAATCATCAGTGAGCATTGCTCTTGGAAAATGATGACTAATCCTATATTCCTCTTGAAAAAGGCAGGGCACATGATGTAAAAGCATTTTAATCATCAGTGAACTTTGTTCTTACAAAAATAAGAAAATGTATTAATTCTCCATTGCTCCAGATAATGCAGGACATGAGATATGAAAATATTTCATTCACCATTGAACTTTGTTCTTGCAAAACAATGACTAATCTTCTATTGCTCTAGAAAAATTCAGGACAAATGATATAAAAATAATTTAATCATCATTGAGCATTGTTTTTGCAAAATGATGACTAATCCTCTATTGCTCTAGAAAATGGCAAGATACATGATAATAAAATATTTCAATTATGAATGATGATTGTCTTTGTAAAAGCAAAAATAAAAAAAAATATTAATTCACCATTGCTCTAGACAGTGGCATAGCTGAGGGGAGCGAACTGCCCCAGGTGCCAGCACAGAAGGGGTGACACAATGTCACCCGCCACAAAATTTTTCAACCAGGCTAAGGTGCCAAAAAATAGTCTGAAAACAGTGGTGGAGACACAGGGTTTTTTGCAGGCAGGCATATGACCCCCCCCAGTTTTTTATGACCCCCCGACCCCGTCAGAAATTTTCTAATAAATTGTCGGGAAATTTGTGAGTAGGAAAAATAGCAATGTTTTCAGCTTTCATGTGTTTCAGTTGCTACAATCTTGGTTACTAACAAGAGACATTGTCGTAACATTTTATCTGATGATATGGTGTTTTAACATCATTAATAACAACAAAACAAAATACGAAGCCAAAAGTGCAACAATTTCAGCCTTGCCTGTGTATCAATTCGCTGAGATACAATTTTCCATTGAGTGAGCAATATACTTTTGAATATATCTACTAGTGTTGGGATGATTAATTCAAACTGGAATCAAGAATCAAAAAAATCAGAACTTTTTGGGGTATCGGAAAAATTTGTGCCTATTTTCTGATTCCAAAAACAATTTTTTTAAAATTTTTAACTTAATTTTCCATTATTGGTACTAATGATAAATATTTATTGTTTTTAAATTATCACTAAAACTAAAATCATAATAGCATCAAAACACGATGTAAATTTATTTTACTTGTATAAAGAAAAACAAAAAAAAATAAACTTTGCATAAATTCTCTAGGTAACCTTTTAAAAGAATGCAGTTGATTTACAATGTTCTGAAAAATGCTTAAAAATTAAATAGAACATTTTTGTCAAGAAAAATACTTTCAAACATCATTGATAATTAAATGGTACCCAGAAAATGATGCAACGGAAAATTGGACACTGGAAAATTAGCAACAGAAAATTACATCACCCATGAGCCAGTCAAGACTGTGGGATCTGGCTGTGCTGTCCATTGAAAACAAGCTTACAAGACAAACAGATTTTGATGATGTCATTGACCAGTTTGCCACAATGAAAACAAGAAAACATTCATTCTAAGACCAAAGTATCAAATGTCATTCTTTTGTGTGTTGTCGTGTTTTCTATTTAGTTGTTCTGAAAGTGAACAGTTGCATTTTAAAATTCTTTTGATTTGAACTGATTATTTTGTGGTATTGGATTTTGTCTTGGATCATACATGTAAACAGTAACGTACCGGTCAGTGGTGTAAAGTAGAGCTAGAGCATGTATGAAAATTTAGCTACAGTCATGTATCCTTATATTACATGCCCTGCCTTTTTCTATTGCTTTAGAAAAAGGCAGGGCATGTAATATAAAAACATTTTAATCATCAATGACCATTGTTCTTGCAAAAGAATGAGTAATCCCCTATTGCTGTAGTGAATGGCAGGACGTGGTATAAAAATATTTTTATCATCGAGCATTACTGTTGCAAGACTATGACTAATCATCTATAGCTCTAGATAAAGCAGGACACATGATATAAAAATATTTTAATCATCAGCATAGCATTGTTCTTGCAAAACAATGTCTAACCCTCTTTTGCTCTAAAAAAAGGCAGGACTCATAATATAATAACATTTTAATCATCAGTGAGCATTTTTCTTGTAAAACTATGTATAATCCTCTAGAAAAAGGCAGGATACATGATTGTAATAAAGTAATCAGAAGTAATCTCCCTTGTTTTATTATTACCTCCTTTTGGAGAACTCTTTCATTTGTAGAGGGCTATAAATAGTCACTACGCTTGTATCAATTATTCTAAGCAGAATAACACTTATAACTAGCACTTCAGTTGGACTTCACATCAGTTGATTTCACAAAAGTAAGTGTTGGATTTTGCCAGCATTCATTGTTATTGTTGGATTTTGTTATTGTTGAATTTGCAGTTTGTCATTATGTGCTCATTGTTTTATTTTGGTTTGGGACCAGTGTTGTGGGAATGCCAACATTATAGTACAGTTCTCTAGCCTGTTGACTCAAAACCCACTGTTGAAAGTCCATCAGTTTGGGTGGGAGATAGACCCCCAATAAAGTTCCCAATTATTATATGGACCTCAAAGAATATTATGATAAGTTCATAACAGGAAATGAACACTTACTGGTTCTGTCGTTTTTGGAATCGGTGAATACCAAAAAAATATCCCTGTTGACAACCGACATTAAAACTTGTAAGCTGATAGATGTCAACAAGGAAATCATGGAAGAGGCACTGATAAGCGGGGAGTTAGTGGGAGGTCTTCGTATGATCATAGCCTGGTTAATCTGATTGGCAAGTTTGGTCTCATCGATAGATACTGGATTGATCATCCTGGGCGGAGGATGTGGATATGGGCACAAAAATGGCCATCTACCCAGGTAGTCAGCTTCCCAGATACAATGTTAATGAGAAGGGCTGATATAGACTTTCTAGATTGTCCCATGTTCCACTGGTTAGGCTATTCAGACCATACACTCATCTGTGCTGGAATGGTGTTAGATGCTAGGCCTAGAATGACTGGATATTGGAAGTTCAATCTGTCTTTACTGGACAGGTGGGATTTCCAGCAACAGCTAATTAGACTAGTGCAGCAGGAACTAGTGGGGCGATTATTGAGAATAAGGGGTGGGAGAGGCTTGATAGGATTAGGTCCTTCACCACCAAATATAGCCAGTGGCTCACACTAGATAAAGCTAAAAGGTGAAGGTTCTCAAGGATAGTCTGTCCCGGGCGGGGGCTGGGGGGATTCCCTAGAGATAGGTTTAGCTAGGCAGGCTCTGGAGTGGTTGGCTAGCTAGTGCTACCAGGATCAGGTAATTAGACATAGGTTAAACAAGATGTCTAACGAATTGTGCAAGGAAGAGATCTATTGAGGTTCTGATCATTACATCCGTGAGGCCAGTACCTTGGAGGAGTGTACTCTGAGGTCAACTGATAACATGTGGGAGGCATTTTGGTGGCATTTCGAGATCTGGTTTACCAAGTAGCCTGGTTTCTGTGTGGAAAAGTTTTGAAGCTATTTGGCTGACTTACCTCGGTTTACGCTGACTGAAGCAGCTATCTGTGAGTGTGAGATTACAGAGGGTGAAGTCTACTTGGCATCAAAGAGGGTCAGCATTGGCAAGTCTCTGGGATTTGATGGTTTACCCTATGAATTGTACTTGAGGCTGAGCACATCTTGCCGATTTTGACTGTCATGTTAAACAACTAGTTCAGGCAGGGGTCCATCCCCACTTATATCACCAGGTATGTGATCATGCTGTCAAAAAAAGGCATGGATGGTAGGTGGGAATTAGATGATTACAGGTACATAACTCTGCTAAACAGAGAGTTAAAGATTTTGGCCAAGATCCTGACAAAGTGTTTGCAGTCAGTGAATGGACGAACAATTCAGAGCAACCTGTATTTCATTCGCATGTTCCTAGAGGGTGTAAAAGACTACGAGCAAGCCGCGCTGATCAATTTGGATCAGTCCAAGGCATTTGATAGGATCGACCATCGGTACATGGTTGCTGTCCTGCAGGCTGCCGGATTTGAACCCGACTTCTGCAAGTGGATTAGCCTCCTGTATCACACACCCAGTTTATGCTTTGGCATTGGAGCCTCTCCTTCGCCAGCTGAAGGATGCAACATGCAGTCCGGCCCTATGTGGAATCACTGTCTCTGGTGGGGCTCAAGCCAGGGTTTCCACATATGCTGATGACATATCTACTTTCGTGTCATGCTGCAGTGATTTTGATGTGTTACAGAAGGCGCTTGAATGGTATGAAAAGGTCACAGGGGCCAAGATTAACCGAATACTTGTTGTCCCCACTTCTTGTGGGGTGGGCGCAAGCAGAAGGTCCGTAAAGAAGCCTATGTCCAATGTCTGTGTCATGGGGGGGATTTGTTTTATAAATTCAAAATTGACAATACAACTAAACACTGTTCTGCAACATATTCGTAAATTTTATTCTATCTTACAAGGAGTTGATTAAAAAGTTTAACTTTCACTGTTTCCTTTGCAGGAAAATATCATCCCAAGACAGATAGAATTTTAATATTTTTCTTTTTGAAGCATCTGCGGACAGTCTGGTGCTTCTGCTATGTATTTAGAGATTCTGGATGAAATCCAAAGAAGAATCTGCAATGTTATTGGCCTTGACTTGGCATCATGGCTTTAGTCACTTTCTCACTGATATAATGTAGCTTACCTATAAACATTTTCATAGTAATTGTTCTGAGGAACTTTCCTGTATGATATCTAGACTTTATGAAGTACTATTTTGTGTGTTGTGGTGTAATGGATATCAGCTTGGAATGAGAAATCTGATAACCATGTTCAAATTCCAGTTGGGTTTGTTATATTTACTTACACACAAATACCATTGGGAAAGTTATGAACCCATCTACTCCCCCCCACCAGCACTAGGTTGAATAGCAGGACGGACTATATGGAAACCAGTCTGCCACAAAAAGAAACAGCATGTATCAATTATGGGTTGCATAGCAGGACAGATTGAGTCAAATAGCCTTGGGTGGCAACCAGTCTACTGCAGAAAGAAACAGCAACCTACTGTGGGAAAATCTTCTGCCAAGTCAATCATGAATCGAAAGAGACACGATTGCCCAAGTATGTATCATGTATGGCACTTAGCAGACTGACTGACTATTTTGACAGCAATGTCACACCACTTTACACTTAAAATAGTTAGGTGTAACTGTGTGTTTGTTTAACGGCATATCAACTCCTTATGGGTCATTTAATGCCAAAATTTAATTTTCTTGGGAGCATTAGTAATTTCTTTTCCAAAAATGTATTGCCGGTAATATTTTTATTTACTTACAAATATATTTTGCTGATAGTATTTACTATGAAAAAATTTATTGTTGGTATTTTGGCTATAAAAATGTATTTTTATACTTTCATAATGATTTAACCCCAGTTTAGTCATTAAATATTTGCCCATAGGTGGGACCCTAACAGGTATTAACCACCCCAGGTCAGGATGGACTTGGAAACAGCAGTAATTAAGAGGTGGTTCCCTGCTCCTCGAAACCTCTCAGTCAGAGGCCTTGCTGATGGATGTAGTTTATCATCATACCCAGGAAGAGATGTAACCCTAAGTTCTATGCTAACAGTTTCTTCTCTTGAACTCCTTGTTTGTGGAACTCTCTTCCAGCTTCCCAGTCAACTTTGAATGTTTTTTTTTCCTTTTCTCTTACACTTGGTAACACTTTGCATCTTAGTGAATTTATTGCTTTGCTTGGAGTGAAATGATTAAAAAAATAAAGAAACAAGTAAAACAAACTGAACCTCCTGTCTTCAAGTCCTCTGTTGCTAAATGCATGCAAAATAATAGCCTTGTTTGTCATTTTGGTGCAAATACATTTGCTATCAGTTTGGAAGTACAATCAGCTATTTTAAAACTGATGTTTATTGATAGTAGTGTGATAAGCAAAGGTTTCTTTTTTGGCAGCTATTAACAATTCATTCTCTACAAGCAGAATTTTAAAAGAATATATCAATTATTGAACTTTGAGTGTCTGTCGAAAGATTCATTTAATGTGTAGCATTTTTTTAAAATGATCTTTTATATGAAAGAGAGACTGAGTTGTTTTTTCATGGCTTATCAACACTTTGGGGATTATTTAAAGCTAAAACATTTTGGATTTTAAGAATTTTTTTTTGTGAGTGAATAGTTTTTTGGAGATAATGATTTTTAACAAAAATCCTACTATTTAACCCATAGCTAGCAGAATAGGGGAGATGGATTCATACATTTCTCAAGGATATTTGCCCGAAAGTGAATGTAATGAATTCAACTATAATTCAAACTTAGCTCTCTGAATTTTCACCCTGAGCCATCATCTATTACACCACCTGCACATCCACGAACCAGAACTTGGATAAACACTAGTAACATTTGAAACTGTTCTCATTGCCACAATTTTCTTTTATGTGCCATGTCCCTTCAGGATGATCATGACTCTCCACAACTATCCTTTGTAGATCTAAGCAATGTTTGTCCCCTAATTAAAAAAACTTGGAACTTTAAGTTAAAACTTAACAATCAAATCCCATTTTTTGTTGGGTGGTCAGAGACTAAACTGGCTCTTGCACTTCTCTCTGTAGAATGTGAGGAAGGTGGTTAGCAACACTGTATGGTGAAAAATAAAACTTATAAAAGAGCATAAAAATGAATCAATGACCAGCTAACTCAATAAAGTCACCATGGAAAAGGCAACAAGAAACCACTCCATTGTTATTCCCAAGACAAATTAAGGCTACAGTAACCTACCTGATGAACATGTGTAAATGGAGGGCATTGCCACAATATTTTTTTCAAAGGTAGATCGCAACTCATTTTTTAATACAGATTTTGTTGGGGGATCCAAAATTAATGCAGGCTGTTCCCAGTCACCTAGGTATTTAAAAATTTCAACATTTTTATTATTCAAAAACAGTTTTATACAAAATGAAAATTCAAACACTGGAAGTATATTTGCATTTAATTATGAAAAATTATATGACATAAAGATCGTCCATTTTTGACTTCATATAGACATGTTCTTTTGATAGTGTTCTCTATTGCTGTAGTTCATAACAGCCCTTGAAATTCTGCACTGATATTATTTATGAGTTGCTGCGTTGTCTGTAATTTATTGATGAAAACACAATTTTTTAGGTAACCCCAAAGAAATAAATGGGAGGTGTCAGATTAGGAGAACATTGTGGTGATAAAATTTCATAATTTTGAAAAATTATTCAATGATTAAAAGTTTGTTTAAATACAAAATAAAATTCTATGATTTTGTTTTTTTGCTCAGTTGTGAATTTTTCCATGTATAATTTGCCTATTATAATCTAAGTTTTGAAAAAAATGTATAAGAAAATGATATATAGTAACATTTTTAAATACCTAGGTGACTTTTGGGACATCCTGTATTTATGCTGATGACAAGTATTCAATTAATCTTCTATTTGCTAAAAGAATTTGAAACAAATTTTTTTAGTTTCCAACAATACCAGGAATAAATGAGGAAACAAAGTTATATGTATGGAAAGTTAACTTAATGACCCAATGGACAGTTACATGAAGAAAGAGATCCTTCCCAAATAAAATTTTCTTTGGTTTCAATTGGTAACTAGTATAGTCAGTCAATGGCGTTGATATTTTGAAGACTTTGTTTGTTTTCTCAATCATATCCCAAATTTATTATGTGCCCAGACCAACTCACACCATAGTCAAGAGGTGTTATGAATGAAGGAAATTTGTTCTTTTACCTGACTCTATGCTCTGTAAGTTTTGGGGATTCTTAAGTATTTGAGACATTGTGACTGAAAAGGTTAATCCGGCAAATGTCTTCCTCGGTGTTGTACTTCTTTTGGGACTCTTTTTTTGTCTTTAATAATTGCTCCTTATTTTGGTTGTTCATTAAGAAGCTTCCCTGTTTTTTATAAGGAAGTAGAGTCAGTGGTGGAGGAGAGATGTGCATATGGAATGTTTGAAAAAGGGAGTCATTCAAAATGGGTGTAGGAGTTTGTGAGATGTGAATAGGTGAGGGTGGGTAAAGATGCACAGTCCGTATTTTTGGTGAATTTAGATTTGCTCTTGGGATGTGCTTTATGGTGTAATGAATATCGGTTCAGAATAAGAAATCAAAGAGCTGAGTTTGAATTCCATTCGAGTTCATTACATTCATTTATACCCTTAGGAAAGATGCGTATCGATCTCTTCTCCCCTATGGGTTGAATAGCAGGACAGACTGTGTCCTATAACCTTGGATGGAATGAGAAATTGGAGAGCCAAGTTCAAAATTCATTTGAGTTTGTTATATTCATTTACATGCAAATACCCTTGGGGAAAGTATGACCCCCATCTCTTCTACCCCACCTATGCCTTGAATAGCAGGATAGACTAGGTCCTATAGCCTTGGTTGGCAACCAGTCTACTGCAGAAATAAATGGCAAACTACTGTGGGAAAATCTTCTTCTTAGTCAATCATGAATTAAAAGAGACATGATCGCTCAAAATTAAATCATGTATATTAGATTTAACTGACTGAGTTTTGTATTTATATTAGTGGTGGATTTGAAAAAGACAGAGACAATAGAGTAAGTAGCCATCCCACCAATATGACCTTCTTTGCAGAGTTTCTCTTTCTTTTCCCTACCCAAACTGACATACAGAGCCTGACACAGCTTTTGTCTGTCCCTGCATACAACCATGGAATTTCCCCCAAAAATGGCACTTTCAAAGACGGTAAAAAAACTTCCAAAAAAAAAAATGCCAAAAAAAACAAACAATTGATACTGAAGGTTTAGAATGCATTGTAAAAGTAAAAAAATCTTTCTTGAAGCTTTTATTTTAGTTTTAATTTCAAGCTAATAGATTAAATTTAATAAAAATAATTGTCAGATTTTAATGAAACTTTCAGGACTTATTCACAAATGAATTAAATTATTTTAGAAAGGTTGCTCTGTTAGAAAATCTTGGCAAAACCATTTGTTAACATCTGTTACACCTCCACTTATTTAATTTTATGAAATTTTGAGAAATTAATTTTTGTACCACTTAATGTTTATACTAGTTAAAAAGCAGAACTAAAATATATTTTTAACCTACATTATACATTATAATTTTCCATTTTATTACTTATATATACATATGTTTATATCTGTGTCAGGAAGCTTTTATAGTTGATTTGTTCATACTTTTTTTTTATTTATATTGTAATATTTAATTATAATTACTTGTTTACAAAATCAATATAGAATAAAAAATGATGCAACTTTTATTATATTCATAATATTTTTTTTAGTATAAATGAATAATACTATAAATCTTCAAATAATATTTTCTCAGATAGTTATATATTTATATGGCACTGTGAAGATTTGTTATGTCAATGATGACTGGCCTTTGAATGAATAGGAAATCATTTTCTCATGTTTAGTACAGATATTCTCAAAATGACACTGAAATATTTAAAAAAATTGGGGAGGGATACATTGACCTCTTCCTTTCCCCCCAGGTGGATTGGAAAGCTTCACTCACCGGTTCCTCCTAACACATTAAAAAAAAGCTGCTGATACACCTGTGACGTCCCTAAACACAGCCTTCGCTCGCTCCTCGCTGCTTTGTTCAGGTGTCACCGCTCCAAACGTGACGTCCGCCTGTCGCATCAGTCGTGTTGTCTCGTCATGTGACGACCAACTGGCTTGGTATCGATCGTGGCACCCAAATGTGACGTTCTAACCTTTTGGTGATTCGGATGGGAATCTGGTTAGATTCGATATCAGCCTTGTCGTTCCCAATTCGCTTCCAACGCCTGGTTACCAAAGTAACTGCATTGATCTCTAGTCTGCCTACCCATGTTGTGAATTGATCTTAGGCAGACAAAATCAATCAGTAGTTGGGGCCGTAATGCAAATCGAGTTCAAACAGGGGTGACACCGCACAAATATGCATAAAAGAAAATAAAATGATAACTCAAAAATTCAAGGTATCAAAAAAAGGATAACAAACTTTATGTCTAGTTGTTGGATACATAGGACTGCGTCTATCTCCCAACCCGTTCTATGGATTGTGGCACGTTGTTTTCCGTTAGGCGAGTTTTAACACTTCAAGTTGTTTGCTCTTTAAGAAATTGGTTTTTCGGTGTGTCTTCGGGCGAAAGTCAAAAAAAAAACTTATTTTAGTGGTCTGGATCTAAGTCGCTCTTCAAAATAATTGTTCTTGGATTGAAGAAGAGTCCGGAAATTGCGTGAATCTTGGTCAGCTATCTGCGAGGCTTGCTTCAACTGAGCACTGGAGACTGACTCTGGGACTGTCTCTCCCGAACTCAACTCAACTCTGAACTGAACTGATTTTCTGCTCACTGCGACTTTGCTTATATGGACGCCGACCAAAACCGGGGTGGGTTTGTCGGCGTCCGGGGTTTCCTCGATAATTCTAAATACATATCCACTTCTTTTATTTTTGGTTAGGAATTTTCCACTTCTTTCCATTTTTGGGAGCCTTCTCTTACCCCACCTTCTCACCATACTTCAGAGGGGCGTGAACTGCCCTCCCCACTTCTTCGTAGCAACCTCTCATACCCATCCTCTAAATGGGCGGCGACAGCTTCCTCCTTGCGTCACGTGATCACCACTCGACCAATGATGTCTTAGCCGGGCGTGTGCGATCCCGCGGGCTTTGTTTTTTTAAAAAAAATATCTTGCTTAACAAAAAAAAAATTATTTTTCTTTTCCTTTTCTTTCTTTTTTAATCGCAGTTATCATTTTCTCTGGCCGCAAATAGAACAATGCGATCAGTGGTGGTCATAACTCTTGTTCTCACCTGGCCTTCGTCAGTCAGATTATCGCTAATTATCAGAATGGGTGGTCTATTTGACACAACACAATCGTCCGTCGCCTCGAAAAAAAAACATTTCCATGGTTCCAGTCATTCTTTGGTACACATTTCTGATAACATAGTTTTATTATCGCAGCCAAAGATGTTTTGTCAAAAGAAAAACGGTCAGTCGCCACCTCATGTGCGGCTTTGACACAATTAATTTTTCATATCTATCCAAAGTCCTGTAGTCCACCTGTTTTTTGTCAATTATCAAAATAACATTTTCAATTGGATTTTTCTTTGGCTAGTCGGTCTGTGGTTTGCTTAATCAGATGTTTTCCCGCATTAGCGGTTTGTTTATGCATCCCCGATAACACAACTCGTCGCCAGAACACACCCGATTCCTTTATCCACTTAGAATTTTTCTGCCATTGTAATGACAGTTTTTGCCATTTGCTACTTATCAAAATATCTTTATCCATTGTCGCTGGTCGTGGGTGTCCTACTTATCATCCACGCTTTGGGTCTCGCCTCTCTTTTCCTTTCTTTCCTTCCTCTCTTTCCTTTCTTTTCCCTTTTGCCTCGGTAAATGGTGCCACACACCACATCAGATAGTTTGAGAAGCACTAATGTAGAGTGTTTCTGTGATGCCCTGTGTCACATGACCTGGATTGTTTTTAATCTACTTCTATATCCACCCGCCTGTGTTCCTTCAGCATCTTGACAGACATGTCTGTTCACAATTCCCTATACTTTATAGCTCTTAATATCTAATTTTTGTCTTTTTGTTATTTCTCCCAAACCCTGCCCGACCATTCATTCACTCAAGCTCACCACGTTGGTTATGTACTGCTTTCCTCTGTCTTACTTACTTTCAATCTGTCCTGTGAATATAAAAATTTCCAAGCACTCTTTCTACATTATGTGCCCCAGAAATTCCAACAGTCTCTTCCTGGATTATAAGTTGCCATTGTTTCTAGAACTTCGTCATTGCTCAAATGTTTGGTCCACGTTATTCTCAGCACATCTTTTTCTAGAACCACATTTCTGTTGTTTCAAGTCTCTGTGTAGAGATTGTCCAGCATTCACTGCCATGTAGAAAAAATGATATTGCATAACAGTTCACTACTCTTTTCTTTTTTTTTCTAATAAAATGTTTCCATTTCATAATATCTTGCTTAGCTTTTGGAAGGCATCTTTAATAGCCCAATGCACCTTCAGATTTCAGTGTCACACTTTTCATCCTCTGTTAATATGTTTCCCAGTTTTTAATCAGTGTTTTGATTGATTATCACCAATGAAACATTCTCTATCTTCCAGATTCAAATTTCCGCTTCTGAACATTACAAACCATTTATGAACAGTCGACTCAGCTAGGCTCCATTTCTATAAATGACACATATCTTTTTTGTTTGTACAGCATTTTTTTTACATAAATAAAAGAGCTTCACATGATGAAAATGCATCTTATGTTTTTACTTTTAATATGCAAATATTTAAAACTCACAATAAACAACACGAATCATGTAGACTGAGTAGACCAGACTGTTGAAAAAGCAGAATTACAACTATGTAGACTGTAGCTGCAATCATCACCCCAAATAAGAAAATGGGTGGAGCTTAATTACAGTCAAACTCTGGCACTAGTAGAAGGTAGGCCAACTACAGAACTGGGGAGTAATTAGGTGGGTAAGGATAAAGAAGACAGAGGCATTTCATAAAGTATGATGTGAAGAACTTTTTAAAATTTTAGAACAGCTTGATCTACATTAAAAAGAAATACAAATAATCCTGTTGATATTCTTCACTATTTTTTCTTTAGTTCACCCGATACAAGAAGACTGTTGTAAAAATGAGGGAGGAGGAAATGCATATTATGAGGATATGGAGAATAAATATTGGTTTACCAATTCTTAACTTCTTAAAAGATTGTAGTGGTCAGGAAAGCATCCTCTTGGGACTCTGTTCCATAAAGTCACAATTCTGGGGAAGAAGCTGAGTGAAACTTACTCCACAATGAGAATGGGGTGATTTGCCACCACAAACATGGCATAGCATATCTTAGATGTGAAGGTTTGATCTGGTGGGACTAAAGAATGTAACTTGTTAGAACATTTGCGATAGTAATTGTGATAGAGTAGAGGCTAACAATGTTTTGTCTGTGGAATAATGGTTGCAGGGTGGAAAAAGATTCCCTACTTACCAGGTGGTGTAAACACTTTTGAACTCTATCAAGGGAGGACAGTGCATTACCAGCCCAAATATGGCAGCGATACTACTCCATTCTTGGTCTGATCTAACTCTTGTAAAGATAAAGTATGTCAACAGGAGTGAGGTATTCAGAGCAGATTTTCTCTAACTGGGGGTCCTGCTTGACAGAAATAATTTTATGATTTAAATTCTCCAAGGAGTTGTCATTATAAATAATATAAACATTATGCTACACAAAAATTAATTTCATACATGGAACCAACCATTATGCAAGTAATGGCAAGAATATAAAAGTTCGATCTGAGATCTGGAGTAAGCTTAATACACTGTTATCTATTACATAAGCATAGTTTCAAACTTGACATTTGTAAATAAAAACAATCTGCAGACAGTACATAGTTGGAGGGAGGTTGAAGGGGGCCACTTTTATGGGGGGCAGCACTTTGGGGTCTGCTGTATAAGCCTGTATAGAAAAAGCAAGAAATGTTACTTTACAAAGTAATTTTTCTTGCTTTTTTTATACAAAGTTCTAGTTTTCATTATAGAAATAAAGATGGTCCTACTTTTTTACATTTTTAACTTGTTTCCGTATATGTTGATTTTGCTTTTTGTTTCACTGTTATTTTTAAAGTTTAAGTATGTTTAGTGTGTATTTAAAGCATACTAGTATATTTGAGTATGTGAAAGTAATATTAAAATGGTACACTAGTTAATATATATTATATATATATAATTGTATTATTGGGCAACAATCCCTCTTTTATACAAGTTTTATTAAATACAACCGACAGAGTATTGTAATTATGCTTTTTATTCAATTTTTCTTGTGTTCATATAGGTGATTTCTTTTTGGACATAAAGTGTCTAAAAACTGTCTAAATGTTGTATATTTCCAACCACTTTAGTAATTCTAGGATGTTTTTTTTTTTATTTTTACTGAATTGTGGCCATGTTCATACTTGATGTTATTGACTGTTGGCTTTTTCTTTTTTTATTAATAATATATATATATATATATATATATATATAAAAGAGAGTCACTGTGTAATATGTTATATTTTTGTGAGGGGCTGGAAGTAGGGGGAGGAGCAGCAAAGACAAGGGCCAGTTTGGGTGGCACACCCTCTAGGAATGCCAATCCTTAAGAAGTCAGAGATTGATTTAACACTGTATTTACATTATGAACAGGACCCCATTTTTAAAAATGATAAAAAATTAATATTTTTCTTTTCTGACAACAACTATTATAGATTTTGATTGATTTGTTTTTTTTTTACAGGTTATCAATTTTTTGCAGGTTATTTAAAGCCAGAAAATACGTTTTCAGATTGTAAGATTTTGTAGGGGGAAATTATAATTACTTACTGATACATAACTAGGGATGAGAAGAAGAGATGGATTCATGCCTTTCCCAAGGGTGTTTGCACATAAGTGAATATATCAAACCTGATTAGAATTGGAACACGGCTCTCTGATTTTCAATTCTGAACTGTTATCCATTGCTCCACCCACACATCTAAGCTTACAGCACCTGGTATTCCCAAGAAGTCACCCATGTAGCATAATTTTGGTGGCTATATGAGAACTGGTGGTTCAGTGGGATATGGCTTTGAGTATAATATAATTAAATGTCATTGTGGCTTTATCTTAAAAACACATTAAACCTAGGTAGTTTGTGATAGATAAAAATAAAAGATTAAAGTTTTTTTATATGACAAAAGATAACATTACATCACATTTTACATTATACTTTATTACGCTATATCTAAAAGTATCTATATTAACTTATGAAGGATTCAGTACTAAACTGCTCAGGAATAGGTACATTAAAAGGTATGTATTGCTTATCTGAAAAATGTAACCTTTAATGTCTGTTTTCAGCTGATTTTTCAAATTGTATTTTTTTTTACATTTGCTATCTACATTTGCCAATTGTATTTTGTCTATCATCCACACAGATTTTCACAATTTTAAGTTTTCAGATTTTACCTTGGAAAAAGTGGCCAATTTTACAAGTAAAAAACACAGGCAAACTTTTTTAAGTTTGCCTGTGTTTTTTACTTTACCAATTTCTTTATTCGTGCAAAATGTAATTATTACGAAAAAAATTCTTTTACAAGTTTCAATAAATTTGTTTTAATTTTTGAGATAAGGAATTAACAATTATCAGAATACTTTTACTTACTCAAACTATTGCTCTCATCCTTGATATACAAAGCTATCCCATAGTCAATGATAAAAGACAAATGACGATGAATAGATTGTAACTAGCTGAAACGCCATATCTATCAAAACATCTAAAACAATCAAAGAAACAAAGAAAAGAGTACTGAACTTTTATGTGATATCTGTTCTCCTACATGGCAATAACTCTTATTCTCCTTTTGTTATTAATCCATGAATTAAATTTAAATATCTAGGAAGTGTTTTAATAGAGGATAGAAAGTGTGACACTGAAATCTGAAGATGCATTTGGATGGGCAAAGTTGCATTCCAAAAACTAAGCAGGATCTTAAGAAACAGAAAAAAAAAACTTTGTTAGAGACAAAGAAAAGACTACTGAACTGCTATTTAATATCAGTTCTCCTATATCACACTGAATGTTGGACAATCTCCTCATGAAGAAGAGACTTGATGCAACAGAAATGTGGTTCTACAGTAGAGTGCTGAAAATACCAGAGGCCAAACATGTGAGCAACACCAAAGTTTTAGAGAAAATGAAATGAAAAAGGAAATACTCAGGAAGAGACAACTGAAATTTTCTGAATGCATAATGAGGAAAGAGGGCTTGGAAAATTTGATACTCACAGGACAGATTGAAGGTAAGAGGAACAGATGAAAACAGCACATAACATAACTAGTGATTGTGAGTAAATGGTTGACAGAATAAGATTTAGGAGAGATAATAAAAAGACAACATTTATTAAGAATATATAAAATATCCCATAGCCAAAGATAAAAGACAACTGCAGATGAATAGATTGTACCTGGCTGAAATGTCATGTCTATAAAAACATCTAAAACAATGAAAAGAGTATTGAACTTTTATGTGATATCTGTTCTCCTATATGGCAATAACTATTATTCTCCTTGTTTTGATATTATTCCGTGAATTAAATTTAAATATCTAGGAAGTGTTTTAATAGAGGACAGAAAGTGTGACACTGTAATCCGAAGATGCATTGGGATGGTTGAAGATGTATTCCAAAAACTAAACAGAGTAATTAGAGACAGAAAACAACATTTGAAACAAGGAAAAGCATACTGAACTGTTATGTGATATCTGTCCTCCTGTATGGCAGTGAGTGTTGGACAGTATCCTGAAAGATGAAAAAGAGACTTGAATCAACAGAAATGTGGTTCTGCAGAAGGATGCTGAGGATGCCATGGACTGAATATGTGAGTGACAACTAAATTTTAGAGAAAATGGAAAAAAAAAAAGGAAATTATACTTAACATCAGTAAGAGACAATTGAAATTTCTTGGGCACATAATGAGGAAAGAGGGTTTAGAAAATCTGATACTCACAGGACAGATTGAAGGCAAGATGGACAGAGGAAAACAATGCATAACCTACTTAGTGAGAATGAGTAAATGCATGGCGAAACAAGTTTTAGGAGAAATAACTAAAAGACAAAATTTATTAAGCTACAAAGGACAGGAAATTGTGGAGAGACATGATTGCTCATGTCAATATGGGACACAGGATATAAAGAAGAAGAGATGGCCAACAGGTCAAATAAGCAAATGTATATTGATAATTTCTTATTTGCTGTCATGCATTGGTTGTGAAGTCAATCCGTGAAGCAATAATTTTAAAATCAAATTCAACCCAAGCAAGGCAGTAAAGCCACTAAGACACAGGGGGTTACTAGGCATGGAAGAATTAGAAAACAGAAAAATTACTAAGGAGCAAGAACAATAAAAGAGTAATCAGGAAGACAGTAGATAGCAATTGACATTGCATTTAAATTTTTGAAGATCAAAGCTGTCTGGAAAGCATGTAGCTGGAAGTGAGTTCCACAAGCATGAAATATGAGAAAAGAAATTGTTAGTATAGAACTTGTGGTGACATCTAGCCAATTCAACTGTAAAGTGATAAGGCCTTGCTGCAAATTTAGTACTGCACTTAAATTCATAAAGTCTTGATACCATAGTGAAGAACTCATCCGAATAATTAACATGAAAGTATTTATAAAAAAGCCACAGGGAAGCAACTTCATGGTGGTGTTAAAGTGACTAAAGCCAAGATGCCAGGTCAGAACCAATAATATTATTGATTCTTTATCAAGAATCTCTAACTATATAGCAGGAGCACTGGACCATATATGGCAGCAATATTCTAAGCATGTGTGAATGGTAGACTAGATAGCTTCTCCTCACTCACTTAACGATGGTGTTCCGTTCCGATGAACTGGTCACTAAGTGAAGTGTACCAGACCACTATTTGAGGCATATTTTGTGTGGAATTGGTCTGTGTCAACCAAGTTTAGGTAACTTTAATGTCACTTTTGCACCTTTTTGTAATGTTTCTAATTTATTTCTAAATGTTGCTACAGTACAGTAATAAACAGTAAATGTAATGAACAAATTCTGTCCATTATTTTGGTTTACATACTGTAAATACAGTATATTAATTGTAAACATATCCTTAGAGAGGCTAAATATAGTTTTGCTGATAGAATGAGGCACCATGTAGCCTCTAACAAGTTTGACTTGTTAGAGGCTATATGACTACTGGCGGTTCTTTAATAGTGTGTTAAGTAAGAGTAAGTCTTCTACCTCCCTCCTCTCTTCACTCAATTTGAGATGTTAACATCTGATAAAGGAGAACGTTTTGCTTGTAAATTCTCTTCAAATTCTACTCTCGATTCATTTGGAGTATCTTTGCCTGACTTTCCCCTTAGAACTGAGTTACTTTTTAGTGATATACATATAACTCCATCAATGGTTTCTGCTATAATCTCCAAAATAGAACCTCACAAAGCATGTGTACTTGATGGTAGCTCTGCAATAGGCCTCAAGAAATGTGCTTCTGAAAAATAGAAAGAAAAATGCCCATCTGGCCAGGATGAAAAAGCCATAAATTTACAATTATTTTAAAGAAAAAAAAAACAAAACAAAAATAAAACAGGCTCTGTTTAATATTTAATATGGCTTAATATCCATTTAAATCATGGCAAAAATATAGTAACTGTCATACTAAAATTATATATATAGTGCCAAATCATCATCAGTCCTGTGACCAGATGTGATCATAGGGTTGCTTCACAACTGACTACCTGGCCAATCCCCTCGGCATGTTTGGGTTGAAAGCCAGTAAGTTATTCATTCATGTGTAGCATGACTTGGGAAAGTATACCAGGTCAGACCACAACTGATGTCCTCCACCTTGGTCATGAACACACAGCCATTGATTTCAATCTGAGAAACCATCCACCCAATAGTATCACCATAGTAATGAGAAAACTGACATAAGAAGAAAAAAATTTAAATGATTTCTGATAACAGTAAAAAGAAAATACAACTTTTCTCATGCCCATCTTTTTATTACTCTCAAATCAACTAAGCCAATGTGGAAATGTATTCAATTTCAGGGACTTTAAATTTACAAGTCGAATTAATACAAAAATATATTTTCTTCCTTTACACATAGAATAAAAGGAACACTGACACACTTTAATACATTTTTTTATTAAAATTCCAAGGAGTGTAATTGTAGATTTGTTATTTCTAGGTTGTTATATGGTCGATGTAACTTGTTTGTTTTTGTCATCTAACTCCAAATATGCGAATATTTCAATTCAATAAGATTTACTTCTCATACTTAGTGGATGTACAGAAAGCACTCAAAAACTTGTGGCCTTTTCCTACTTAAAACCTTCAGCTCAGGAAAAATTTGGTAACCATCGTGCTAAATAGGTAAAAAGAAATTCTTGCAAACAATCAGAAAGGGCTGGAATTTTAGGAACATACAGTGGAAAAAAAAAGGATTGGAGAATTTAATCCTCACAGCACACATTGAGTGCAAAAGAAGCAGATGACTTGACAAGTTTGACAAAATGATCTGCTTTCTGTACTGCTTCAGTAAGTACCTGAGTCCTCATGCTATCTTCTATCTTTATAAAAGCCAGATCAGGCCTAAAATAGAATACTGTTTCCATATTTGGGCAGGAACTGCCCAGACCTCACTTTCCAGTCTTGATAGTGTTCAAAAGTGTCTCTGAGTCCTTGTTGGAGAATAATTATTCCCCACCCCCACCTCTCTCTCACGGGGATGTGTTAAGTCTCTCACTGCTCCATCACTACTTCTATGGAAAGTGCTTAAATGAATTGCATTCCTTAGTTCTGCCAGGTCTAACCTTCAAGGCTAGGACCAACTTTTCAATTTACATAGTAGCAAACCACCCACATTTCTTCTGTATTCCATCATTGAGAAGTAAGTTCAACTCAAACGGCTTCTTCCTGTGAACCACTGCCCCATGGAACAGATTCCCAAAAGGATGTTTCCCTAATAACCTGTTCAAGTATAGCTAAAGTTAACAGTTATCTTCCCCTCTTATCCACATATACTACCCCTTAACATAACCCTCTATCTCAAGTGCAGCCCCTGGTCTTATACAGGGTAAACCTTAATGCAATAAAAAAACAAAACAAATACTACAAAGACAAATCCAGATAATAAAGGAATAAGTCATTCTGAAAGGAACAAAAAACTGGAAGCTGTAGAGAGTCATGATCGCCCACATCCTAAAAGGATTTGATACATAGAGAGATAAATTTATTTAGTATCTTACCTGACCAATGACATCTATAAATATCTTTTGTTGGTCTAAGAATAAAGATAGTAAATAAAACCCGAAAGACATTTTTCAAGCATATTTTTCTTTTAGAAAAAATTGGCTTTTTAAATTCATTCATTATGATGTATTACACATTTGTTGAATACAATTAATGATCACCAATGAAAACAGGCGATGTGTACTCATTTGAATAACAATTTAAAATATAATACATAATAAATAAACATAATACATAATAAATAAATATAATACATAAATAAAATAAGAAATTATTTAATACATAAGAAATAAATTCTGGGGTGACTTTTATGGAATTAACACATTAATTCCATCTATATTTTACGCGCGCGCGAGTTTCCTCCCTTCCTTTCACACTCGTGCGTGTGTGCGCACGGTTTTCACCCCTTTCTTCCTCTCACAGCTAGACATAGCAGTAACCTTCGCTAGCTCCTGCTGATGAACTCAGACTAACAGATTTTGAATTTTTTCCCGCGCGTTTTCGCGGCGTCTCAAAACGGCCAGCGTTTGCAAACCAGTTGTCTTCCGACTTTCGACCTAACTACACGGACAACTCATTTATTCCGTGCCCTTAACCCATATGCGGGCCGGAATATCTTATTTCAACAATGGCGACCTCACACTTTACCAAGACTTCTTCTCGTCTTGACGTTACCCGCAGGTCAACCAGTTGCTTCCCGATCTTCAACCTGACTAGACGGGCAACTCATTTATTCCGTGCCCTTAACCCATATGCGGGCCGGAATATCTTATCTCAACGATGTTGACCCCACACTTATTTACCAAGATTTCTTCTCATCTTGACGTTACCCGCAGGTCAACCAGTTGCTCCGTTTTCGACCAGAAAACGTTTGAGACCCATCGTTCGAGACGCGACACAGTCGCAAGCAGAACTTACCCCTCGTCAGTGAACCAGTAAATACAGACAGGGATATCCTACTGACGAACAACTTGCTATCCGCAGGTCAGACCTTCTCCGTTTACTGCTAGAAAATGTTCGAGACACACGACATAGTCGTGGGCAAAACTTCGCATTCAACAGGTGACTTACACTTACCCCTCGTCAGTGAACCAGTAAATACAGACAGGGATATTATTACCTTCGAACAAACATTTTTCGTCTCTCTCTGGGCTCGCCGTAAACAACTCCACAAGACCATGAAACTCGCTTCAAACATTCTTCGTTTCTCCTGGCTAGATGCCCACAGCAATCCTGTAAAATTTCCAGCAGCTAATTCAATGCCTCACCAAAAACTCTGAGACGACCGAACATTCTTTCTAACTATGAACCTGAACACAAAAATACCACACACACTTACAACGCCAAAAAAAATCCACAGTGAGTACTCCTTTCTATCTGTGCGCACATACCCCTAGTGTCTAACGAGTTCCCTTTTTCCAGAACCTTATAAAACTCTTTTTCCCGCCTTAGCCATCTTGCATTCCTATTTTGGCGCGGAACCCTTTTTCCAAATTTACTTGTTTCAATCTAATTAAAGTTACACATGTTTTACAAATAGACGTCTTTGTCATTTTATTCCGGTTATCTCTTTGATGTTTATTAATTTATGCACTCGTTGATTGACCCCTTTCCTCTCACTGTTCATTCACGCATATTACATTTTTATTTTTTTTACATTGCTTGTGGACTCGGTAGTTTAGTGTGGTGTCTGGCACAAGGCCACTTAGTAATAAACCAGCACTGCACGCTGCCGGGTCCGCAACACTTTCTAAAAATTTGGTAAAATATGCATTTTTAAAAAAATTCAATCCAAGGCTCGCTTCTCAGTCCAACTGTGTTTCTACTTTACACAAATGATCTGCCTAAGTTTATACCCCAATCATTTGTGAATATCTATGCTGATGATACAACAGTATATGAGTGCACCTCCAAACTCGAGATGACCATAGCATGGTAGCTGATCTCTACTCTGACTGAGCTCAGTGGGAGAAAAACTGGCTGGTCACATTCAATACTTCAATAACAAAACTAGTGACGTTCCATTATTACTGAGCGAACCCTCAACCCAGACCTCAAGTAGAACTCATACATATGATCCATCACTAAACATGCTGTAAAAGTATTAGTCTCTGTAAGCTCCATTAAGTACCAGCTATCCTTTACCTCTACAAGAGTCGGATCAGACTGAAAACGGAGTACTACTGTTATATATGAACAGTAATGGCAGTAGTTTCTGCGTCCTTATGGGTGAAGAATTATTTTCTACCCTATAGCCTCTTTCTCACAGATGAAAAAATACTTTATCACTAATTCCATGGAAAGTGTTTAGATAAACTACATACCTTTTGTTTCACAAGTTCTAACCTTCACGTCTATGACTCACCAGGCCACACGCATTTTAGCAAAATTCCTTTCATATTCCATTGGTGAAATGTATGTTCCACTTGAGCAGCTTCTTCCCACAAATCGCTGCTTTGCGGAACTGACTCTAAAAAGGATGTTTCCCCAATCACTACAATTTTAACATGTTCAAGTCAAGAGTTAACTGTTATTTTCTCTACATATCCCCATAAACTGTACCTCTTACTCTGTAGCCTCTACCATGAGTGGCTCTTGGGGATAGGTATAGGGTGAACATTACTGTGTTATAAAACAAAACAAAAAATGAAAAACAAAAGAATATAGTTCTATCTTTCAGCAGAACCTATTTCCAGAAAACATAAATTTGTTGCAATATTTGGTTTGTATTATTATTGGATTTAACGCAATATCTTTCATGTTTATGGTTTACATGTACAAATTTATGAATGTTGGCAATCGATACTTATTAAGTGTAGCTGAGTATGGCACAAGGCCATGAAAGTGTAGAAATAAACTTGGAATTATTTTTAATCATTTTCTGTGATTTTACATATTTGTGGTGCATGTGTTTGAATGCGTAGACATACATACTAGTACATCCAACCACACAGATACTGTATATTTGAGCAGCAACCTTTCTTTCATATATGCAAGTTGTTGAATATGACAGACAAGGAAAATTTGATGAATTTTTTTTATTGTGCTTTTCTAGCATTTTTCAATTTTTTCGTTTGGTAGGAGTAAGGGAGTGTAAAAGTTGTCTGTAGTGTCTATTGTGCCAAGCACTCTCGGCCACTTCTTTAACCATTTTCAAGTGGTTTGTTGTTAATTGTTGTTAATCTCTTTTCACGGTTGTCTTTTAAGGTGTAATTGTGTGATGTATGTTACATGATAGTAGCGTTTATTCTGAGCACTGGGAAAGGAACGTGACTGGAATTCCAGCTGGTGTCCTTCTGTTAAAAAAAAAATTAGCACATTGTTTACGTTGTTAAAGAAAGTATGAATAATATTGGGTGCTAGATGTTTTATATAAAGTGCTTCTCTCACAGCAAAATGTTTTCGGTTATCGGATTTATGACGGATGGTCTTGTTATCAACCAAAAGTTTTTTTTCTTTATGAGTTCTTGTAGACTGTGGGTGGTTAAATGCCTTTTTATGGTACTTTGATCCGATAAGTGATACGAGAGGCGTCTGCTCAAGGAGGTAGTGGCGTGGCTGATATAGCTGAGTTATGAGTTAAATTGATATTTTATCTTTCTATCTTGGTCATTGCTACTTTAGATTTAATGGGGTTGTTTTGATTACTGACGACGAGGGTGGCGGTTTTCCATTTTCATAAATGTATTCTAAGTTTTACCCGTTTTCGGGATTTACGGCTGAAACACAGTGTTTATAATTTGTATATATATATATATATATATATATATATATATATATATATATATATATATATAATATAAAGTAATTAATTCTCAAATCCGATACTGTTTCTTACTACTACAAATGTTATATTTATTGTGTAGACTTGTTTGAGTAGATATTTCTGTTTTAAACAGTCAAATTGATGTCAACCGGCATCGAGTTCGAAAATAAATAAATCGATCCTGTATTCCTTTTTAAATGTCGTAAACAGCAAAGCAAAACTATTTTATTCTAGTCAAAAAATGTACACCTCTTGTTGAGACCTTTCAAAGTCTATATCTGTGAAATTTATTTTCAAACCAGAAATGAATAAAGTGATTAAACCAGAATCCAATTTGCTGAGACACCGAACATGGCCGCACAACTTCGTGAAAAAGAAATTTCGCAAAAACTGCAGCTGATCGGTATATCGCCAGAGACACATCAGCAGATGGATGGACATTGTGATTATATTCAGAAGCTTTTTATCCAGGAGTCTGGGCCGAAATCATCTCTATTCGACACTTATTTGACGAACTTTTCTCGACTTGATGCATCCGAGAGAGCTCGGTGTGGAAGCCTCATAACAGAAGACAACATCTGGACAATGTTGAAAAAAAAGCTCGGAACAGACAAGACTCTGGAATCAGTTGCCTTCCATACGAAGTAGCGTCGTCCATTTACTGATGCTGATCTATGTTGGGGGATAGGATTAGTAATTCTCCATTCTTAACTATGTTAAATTCATTTTGCCTGCGGTCGGATTCAAAACCGTGCTTTCGCACCTGTATTCACCAATTGTATGCGTCCCTCGGAGCTATGGTAGTAGTGAACGGGGAAAGATCGAAACCTTTCATGTTATCCAGATCTATTTGTAAAGGTTGTTCGTTTTAGCTTATGCGATACATCCTTACGTTGGAACCTTTCATGTGTAGGCAGAATTACGTTGCCTGGTGCTGCCACCCCGAACGAATACTCTTTATACGACTTGTAACGAGCAATGCCGATAAGGAGATCGGTAAAGAAATCCGGTTGCTTGAGACGGTGGCAGCGGCAGAAGATAACCGCGATAACTTGCGGCTGGGTTCATGATAAGGCTGTCCTGTCTCTTCTGGCGTGCGTTCCTTGCAAGATACTCGGCGTCTGGTTTGGTTCTGGCCTCCAAAATTTAGAGGTATTAGAGAAAGTCGAAACCGTAGTTAATTTTCGAACTCAAAGGAATTTTTTTTTCAGGGAAGGACCGACATGAGCGTTTCACACATGCAACCACACATTCTTTAACGACTTTCGGTATTTCCACTTTCGTGTACGAAACTAACTGAATTAACCTGTTCAATGACTTTTAGAGCCATCTGGCTCCTACTGTGCGTTGCGAGGTCTGCTGCCTCTATCACTACGAGGCAGACTGAGGAGGTTGAATATTGAGAGCTGATGTCATAAATTACGGCCGGATGTGTATACAAGGTGATGATAGCGGCAGATTCTGGATAGGAGATGCCAAGAAAGCCTTTTTGGCTTTGAGATGTGTACACTATAATGACGATGAGCCCCCACCCATTTGCCGCAAAGCAATTGTTTTTTTTATCGCAAATGTCGACATGCCCCGAGTCTTTTCTTATGTAAGGACTGCCGTTGTAACCCACACACCGAGTCCGACACCTCCTTTCCGATTGTTGACACACTTCTCAATTGGCACACCACTCCTGCTCCGAGTTCTGTCTCTTATTTTTTTCCTCTCAGTAGCTAGCTCCGCTAGCTTGGTTGTGTAATATCGACCTTACAGTCAATCGACTTTACTTTCCCTCGTCGGCTGGGACCGATGTGTCGCCTCGATAGGGTTGATTCGAGTTTCCCAAAAACTTATGATATTGGGATTGACGGCGAAGTCTAGTGTGAACCCCATTATATATGTTGTGTACTACGGATAGGATTGTATAACTTCTGTCGAAGATTACGCAATACATTCCTTAACTGTGGTAAACTCCTTCGTCAAGTCGCTCGTCGGAGCTCAGGCTGAAAAAAAAACTTCTTCAATGAAATGCACAACACTTTTGATAACTCTAACGACAGATTTATTGAATATAAAAAAACTGGTTGAATAAAATATCTCTATTAGCTACTGCAGGAGTGGTGATTTGAAGATTCTAGTTGTAAACACTCAAGTGATAGCTAGCCCGTCGACCTTCCTTAATTATTCTGTCATCTATGTGCCTGTGTTTTTGTATCGACCCAGAAATTCTGGGTGTGTAAAGAGTAGCGACGACTGTCATAAGTAATTTCGGGACATACCGAACCACCAAAATGTGGGTGTGCACTTCGATCTGACGTCTGCTCTACGCGTGGTGGACTTATATAGAGAAATATTTACCGATAAAAAAGATTGATGACGTCTTTTACCTACACAGATAACAAAATGACAATTGTCACTATATTCCCGTTGGTGAAAATATGGTTTATCTCATTCGTGCCAAAAATCCCAAATAATGACATTTAAAAGTTTAAACAAGGCCAGTGCCCTGTTACAATCTCACTGACACCCAGCCATTGTGGTTGTATTAGGCGAACGTGCGAGGTGATTTGATCAAGGGGTGAGGAATTGCCTCCTAAGTTTTTTTGAGGCTGAAATGCCTCAATAATTTCATGGCATCCTTCGCGTAGGTAGGTTGATTTGAGGCACGATTTGGGTTACCAAAAGGTATTTCGAAGCTGGAGTGGTTGTTTTGCTAGAATACATCCGTTGCAGTGATATGAATGAGTCTATCGAGCCTGCAGTATTACGACTACGCAATGAAATAAGGCATTCCGCCACACCTAATTCTCAGACTTGTGTCACATTTTCTGCGTTAATTTTTTAATACAAAATTAAAGTCTATATATACAATTCTGTAACTTCCGTTAGTCAGTCCGTCCGTCACACCCTCTAAAATAGCCATACATTGAACGATCAAAACCAAATTTTGGGGAGAAGTGCAAACAGGTAAAGGCGTACAAAGTACAGTTGGTTTATCAGGGTGTGTAGCTTAGTACAATAAATTTAAATTATTTTTTTTGGAAAATTTAAAAGTTCTATTATTTAACATACAAAATACTCGCACTATTTGAAGACAATTTAACGATTAAATACTTATTTAATAAAAATGCAATATTGTTTTTATATATAGAAGAATCCAGTATTTACATTAGTCGGACTATTGTCCTCATCTTTGTCGCCATATTTGTCACAACGTTTCGGCCGTTGTTCAAGGACACATGGCACAGTGGATAAAGGCGTTGGTTAGATCCAGTGACAGACCCAAAGAAGGTGAGTTCAATACCAGGTTAAGGCAGTGGAGAACTTTCAGAGGGAAAATTAGCAGGAGATAACTGATAACTGACATCCATCAAACATGGCACGTGGAACTAGAACAGTCTACCCCAGTGATCGAAATAAAGGGTTCAGTTCGAAATTCCAAGAAGGCCGGAGTGTACAACGGCCGAAACGTTGTGACAAATATGGCGACAAAGATGAGGACAATAGTCCGACTAATGTAAATACTGTACAGAATACCTCATCTCAGAAATATAGACAGACATAGAAGAATCCATATTCATCTATATATATATATATCTATATCTATCTATCTATATATATATATATGTATCTTTTATATATACAAGTGCGTTTGCAAGAGCTATAAACAAATCACAAGACCAAACGCTTAAAAAATTTGGAATTTGGCTCCAGAAAGAAATATTTGCGCATGGCCAGTTCTATGTTGCACGCTCAAGAGTAAGAAATCCTAAGAATTTATTCTTCGCTGTTAAAAAGGGAAAGGAAAAAGAATTTTTCTTAAAAAATATTGTTTACCATGAAGTCCTATAAAATTAAATTAAATTAAAGAAATTATTAAACCGCGGAATAGGGTTTTTGTCAAAGTATTTTTCGAAACAAATCAGTATATTCAGATTTTCATCGATTGGTTTCCGAAAATTGAACGAAATGTCGAGTTTGTAAATCTCGACAAAAAATGTTAGCGGTAACTTCAACAATACTAAATACTGCGAGGATTTCAACATGCGTCAGCACGTTGAAAAGAAATTCTAATAATAGAAAATTCAGTTGCATCAAAAGAACTGCCCAGCACTACGGCGACTTCAAAGGAAACCTTTTGCGTGCTGCTCACAAAAACGCCAGTTACAAATGCAGAGACAACAGCTGCTAATTTATCTAAACCGAATTTAAAACTGTGAACCTTTTCGCATAATTTTGTAAATACTCATTTACGAACAGTTTTATGTTGCAGCAGGTCCTACACCAGGTTTTGCCAGAAAAAGCATACGTTGAAAATCCTCTTAGCAGCAGTGACCAAAAGTCTAGTTTTCTTTCATACCGTGCTATAGATGAGGTAGAACGCGAAACCTAAAATACACGTATTGTCTAAAGATGACAATCTACCCACTCTTTTACTCAAAACTACAATCATTTCATAAGAACACTCCTTAAATTTATACGCTCTTTCACGAACTATCCTCGAAAATTCTCTATACTAAAGGTTCCCAACAGAAGAAAAATTTCTTTCAAGATGTTAACATTCCAAATCACTTCAGATAGAAATTCCAGAAGGAAACCCTCATCAATACTGGAAAGAGTGATAACAGCTACTGGACTTGAGAAACCCGTTTCTTAAAAAAGTGTTTTAAGAGAAAGATTTTATAAATTTCAACCGAAAACAGTACTGGCTGCTCGGTCAATGAATGCCAAATGTTTCATTATAAGGAAACGGCTAATATTACAATCTCATTTAATTTATTCTCCTGTTTTTTTTTTCTTTTTTCAAGCAGTTCAACACTTGTAGTTTTTGTTCAACACATGACACATTTTCAACCTCAAATAATAACCATAAAAAAACAACAATGTTCGATTGTTAATACATAAAATTTTCGTTATCAAAGTGTCGTTATTTACCGGTCGTAGCTGAAATTTCAGCTACAACCAGTAAATAACGAAAGTTTTATATATAAACAATCGAAAATTGTTGTTTTTTGGGGTCGTTGTTTGAGGTTGAATAATTACACAACAAAGACGCTCGATAAAGAACGCCACAAAGATCTGCTGGAACTGCTCGGCAACCTTGATATATTTTGGGAAAGATAAAAAAATAATCAAGAACCTATACTGGCAGTAAACGGCCTGCATACGGATAGAAAATGAGTTCAGGAGATATACAAAAATAGAAAGGGATGTAAGACAGGTATGTGTCTTTTCACCGGATTTATTCATCCTATACAGCGAGGCGCTTCTAAGAGAATTAGAAGTCTTAACAGAATTCATTATTGGCGACCACAGTCTTAACAGTATAAAATATGAAGATTACACTGTGGTGATAGCAGACACAGAAAGAAAGCTATAAAATCTCAGTATCTGTCTATATTTCTTAGGACACATGGCCCAGTGGATAAAGGCGTTGGTTTAAGTAATCCAGTGACTTGGCCCAAAGAGTTGTGTGTTCAATACCTGGCAACAGTAGAGGTGACTTGAGTTAAAGGGAAATAACTGAAACTGAGATATCCAGAAGAGGCATGGCACGTAGAAGTAGAACAATCTACCCGGTGGATGAAATAAAGGGTTTGGTTCGAAATTCCAGTCACCTGAAGAATGCCGGAGCGCACAACGACCGAAACGTCGTGAAGATGAAGACACCAGTCCGAACAATGTAAATAATGTAAATAACTACAAAAACTCCTACAGAAGGCAGTGAAGGAAAGTGAGAAGAAATATTATTATTGAATTAAACATCAACTGCAAGAAGACAGAATGCATGGTTGTTAGAAAAAGTGTGAATTGCAAATCGGAGGTACCAAAATCAAACAAGTGCGAAAATTTAAATATCTGGAAAGAGAGACACTGAGATTTGAAGGTGTATTGGGATAGTCAGGATGCATTACAAAAGTTAAGTAGAGTTCTGAGAAATGAGAAAATAAAGGAAAAGAATACTAAACTGCTATGTGATATTTGTCCTCCTGTATAGCTGTGGGTGTTGGACTATCTTCTCCAAGATGAAGAGACTTGAAGCAACAGGTTCTACAGAAGGATGCTGAGGATAACATTGGCCGAACCTGTGAGTAACGACGAAGTTTTGGAGAAAATGGAAACAAAAAGGAAACTAATACTTAACATCAGGAAGAGACAGTTGAGATTTCTATGGCATATAACGATGAAGGAGGGCTTGGAAAATCTGATACTCACAGTGCAGATAGAGGGCAATAGAGACAAAGGAAGACAACGAATAACATACTTGGAACATGGAACAGGGCTTGGGAGAAATAACAGAAAGACAAAAGTTTATTAAGTGCTAGAAGGGACAGGAAGTTGTGGAAAGCCATGATCGCCTACGTCCTGAGAGAACACGACACATAAAGAAGAAGAAAAAGCTGAAATTTTCAAAAAGATAACGCTCTAAACTACATTTAAACAAAGACACATTAAACATCATGTGTGAAGGTCATAAATTATGTTACTGTCTGTCGCACCCTTAGTTTTACATACAATTTTATTATTATCTTTTTTATTTTAAATAATTTTAATATCACTTTCTTTTACACAATCACAATATTTTCTTTCTCATAATATAAATTACTTTTTATAATTTTAACTTCGGCGAAAATCAACAGGTGCGTAAAACTTGCTTTCTTCGAAAAAAAAAATTCTGAATTCTTAGAACTGAGTCTAATTACACGCTGGTTTCGAGAAATAAGGCCCACGCTTAATTCATACTGATATCTTTTTTTAGAAAGAACAGTGAAAACAAGAGTCAAATATATCTCAAAAGTGAAATGGACAAACAAAATACATTTCAAAGAAATGCATAAACAAGGAAAACACTTTTCAAACAGAAACAACACTTTGGAACAAACTCAAAGGTATGAAAGGGACACATAGTGTCTTCAAGAAAATTTTCAGACTTAGTACCGTGCTGACTGTTGACTCATAGACCAGCAGTAGCTAAAAGAAAGAAACACGTCGTAGATTCCTTACCCCTAAGGACGCGTGGTAACAGACTCACAGAAAATTGCAGCTAAAATAATGTATGTACAGTGTAACCTGGATATAATAGAAACCCGGATATAAGAGAGATTTTCTCTGGTCCCAAATTAGAGCCTGTGTTAATGTATAAAATAGACCAAACCCAGATATAAGAGACTTCTTCTCCGGTCCCGACAACTCTCTTATATCCGGGTTACACTGTATATATGTAATAAATGTCTATACAGTGTAACCCGGATATAAGAGAAACCCGGATATAAGAGAGATTTTCTCTGGTCCCAAATTAGTTAATGTATATAAAATAGACCAAACCCGGATATAAGAGAAACCCGGATATAAGAGACTTCTTCTCCGGTCCCGACAACTCTCTTATATCCGGTTTACACTGTATATTTTTACAGAACATTAAAATTTATTCTCATAACTTTAGAACTATTACTACTGCTACATTGGTAACAAGGTCTCTCTAAGCATGGTACGCATATAACCGGGCCCTTCGTCGTCCTTTCTTCTTTAGTTTCTTCTATGTTTCGTGTCCCTTCAGAATGTGGCTGACCATGGTTCTCCATTGTTTGCTGTCCTTTGTAGCTTTTAGTAAATTTTTTATCTTTTGTCTATATTAAAAGCATTTTTGGGGATAAAAAAGGAGAAGAGAGAATGTCAAGTCTCTTCTTTCGAGTATTATAAATGGTGCAAACGAAAAAAACAAAAACAAAACAAAAAAAAACTAAAAAAAAAAACCCAAAAAACACAAGACTTTGGTGTGAAATTTGAAAGGAATTTACATTTATTAAATGACATAACAAATAATGATACAGAATACAAAATTTACAAAACTTGCACAAAATTTTACTTAGCGCGCCTAACATTTAGGCAAGATAACAAATTCTTATTAAAATTCTGTTGGATTCATAAAAAATATTATTATCAACAAAATATTCACTTACTTCCATACATTCAACAGTCCAAAAGAGTTGATAATGAAATTGAATGAAGTTGAATGAAAAGAGTTGATAATGAAATTGAATGAAGTTGAATGAAAAGAGTTGATAATGAAATTGAATGAAGTTGAATGAAAAGAGTTGATAATGAAATTGAATGAAGTTGAATGAAAAGAGTTGATAATGAAATTGAATGAAGTTGAATGAAAAGAGTTGATAATGAAATTGAATGAAGTTGAATGAAAAGAGTTGATAATGAAATTGAATGAAGTTGAATGAAAAGAGTTGATAATGAAATTGAATGAAGTTGAATGAAAAGAGTTGATAATGAAATTGAATGAAGTTGAATGAAAAGAGTTGATAATGAAGACTTATCACAGACGTTAACTGTGTTTCTGGTTTGTTTTCTTTTTAAACAATAGTTCAGTTTTATAAACTGAAATTCAAAATCGAAATAAATCTCGAATTTTCATGATGAGTTCGAAATCAGGATTAATAACTCAAATATTTGTGACAAACTTTCGCAAATAAATATAGAAAGATAATCGTATATCTATCTCTAAATTTAAAGAATATTCGGTAATCATTCACTTAAACGGCATAAAATAAACTGCTATTCTCTGAACAGAGCAAAATAAAGACATAAGGAGGCCACATCACGTCTGTGAGAAAGCGACTCCAGTCACCTTTTCACAGACGTAATGTCGCTTCCCTATGTCTTTTCTAATTGATCAAACCAATAAATCGACGCATTTGCCTGAGTGATGCCGGTAGTGGAAAATTTTATATTGTGGTGATTTTCTCTAGTGAAGGAGATATGCTCGTTTCGTCTATTTCATATCCGAAGAAAGTCAGTTTGTTGACTTTAAAGATGCATTTGCTGTTGTATATTTTGAGTCCGAAGTGTTGTAGTCTTTAGACTTGGTGTAAGTGATCATAATGTTCCTGTTTATTTTACTCATAATTAAGACATCATCTGTATATGCGAAAGTAAAAGGTAAACCAAGTCAAACTTCGTCGATGAATCGTTCGAAAATTGTACTGGGTTGCGTAGACCAAATGGCATTCTAGGTAACTCAAATAAACCAAAAGTTAAGTAGTGATTATAGCTGTCTCAGGTATGTTCTCTTCTGCCACTGGGATTTGATAATCGATCTTTATTAAGTCGAATTTTGTAAAATTTCGCGTCTCTTGTCATGAATGTACGAAATCGGATACCTATCTGCTGTACTGGCTGCAGTAAGTCGGTGGAAATCTCATGGGCACCAGGCAGTGGTGTCTGGTTTTGGTAGTGGTGATGACCATAGGCTTTTGGATGGATATATTATACCGAGTTGGAATTCTGCCTTTACAATTTTATAATTCTCAGGACCCCGCGAAGTAGAATGGATTGGTTGTCCGGAGGTTTTTATATAGTGTTTTGCAGAGTGACGCACTTTGTCAGTGTATTTGAAAGGAGTTGCGATATCCGGAAATATTTAAAGAAGCTTTCGGTATGTTTCATTCTCGGGTAAAACTGAGCCAATTCCAGCAGAAATATATGGAAACTAACCCCCTTGAATTGCAAGTTTTGCTACATTATCTGTGAGCGTTTGATTGGCCATATTCACAGATATGTAAAAATTGGCTTGAAAATCTGCACCTAGTATCGGTGTGTTGACGTTGTTTTGAGTAAAAAAAAACTAGGAGAAAGTGCGGCGTAATCCGAAATCTAAAGTGAGGGGTTTCTCACCGTATGTGTCAATCTTGGATCCGTTGGCTGCCTGTAATTTATATGATGTAGGTATTAACTGTTGTCCTCGTTTGGGTGGTATGACAGTGACTTCTGCTCCTGTGTCGACTAAAAATGGATATTCGTGAATTTTGTCATGCATGTGGAATGGCCGACCTTGTTTTTTTTTCCCCTAGCGACAGGAGTCGTCACTAATGACTGGAAAGTTTGTTTCCCTTGAATACACTATCGGTTTCGGCTTTGAAAATACATGGCTCACTGCACTTCATACATTTTTTCTAAATTTATAGTGATACCAACATATCTCATAGTGATGTCGCTCTTGGGACTTCTGCCTACTTCGACGGCGTGGGTGAAAGCGTTTTTTTTTTTCGTGAGAACGAGAGCTAAGAAAAGGTTGACATTATTGCTACGCCATGCTTTGGAGTTGAAATGTCAGCTCAGTCATGTTCTCTTCTAGCCGAGAGAATCTATCCTACTTGTCTGGTGTAGTATAATTTGTTATCTAGGTTGTTACTGTCATTAATCTTATTAGCGACTAGAAGTAGAGCCCGGCGTTGCCCGGTGATGTAACAGTAAGAGATAGATCAAGTATCGACCATCATAAAGACTGAAAAATAAAATTGACAAAGATTATTGTTTAAGGTTGACGGACACGCATCTCTTAATTAGTTTTTTTTTTTTTTTTTTTTTTTTGCAATTGGTCAAACCCAAACTCAAACAAAAACATTGTTTTCAATCGTTATGAGTCTATCGATTGAATAGAATTTTATTATAAACAATTGTCTTGTAAATGGAATTTTTTAAAGCATTCTGAATGTAAAAATAAAAGAAAAAAAGTGTGCAAGACAATAAGAAACACTACCTGCCAAAAAAAAGTGAAGTTTTGTTGAAATCGGTTGAAAAATGTAGGAAATCCGATCCCATATATAAAAACGAACACACACACACACACACACACAAACAAGCTGGGTTTTATAATAAGTATAAATCGATATGAGTTGTCCCCCTTTCATTCTGGCGACAGAATCGTGTTTTCAAATTGATTTCGTGCAAAAATAATTGTTTTTCCCATTTTTGGCGCTGTCAGAACTACTGCAAGGTAATTTTACGTAGTCCTGTGAAGTTTTGTTGAAATCGGTTGAAAAATGTAGGAAATCCGATCCAATATATAAACGTACAGACACACACACACACACACACAATCTGCGTTTTATAATAAGTAAGATTTCCGATAAGCGATCGAGATTTAGCCCTTCGGGTAATAATAATAAAATTTGTGCCGTATTAGTTATTTCAATAGTTTTTTGACAGTGTCAGACACCTAACAGCGCTCTGATCTTTCTCAGAAGTTGGGATGGCTTCATGTCACCAAGACCGAGGTTGTTGATCATGCAGTTTTCTTTTCGTTTAATTTGCGACGGATGATGGCATTCTTTAGTGTTTTAGGGTGCTTTCTTTGTCATGTTTTCTAATAGTTCAACTACCTCTAAAGGAAGTTGTTCAACAAAATAGGCGTATCGAAATCTGAGCATTGAAAATTGCAAGGTTGCTGTGAAAACCACGTTTGTACATTAATTGCGGTGTAAACTGGCAAATTGATAGTGTAGCCTCTACAGGGTCGCTAATTACATTTGTATCCATCTTTTCGTACCGTTATGTCGGTAATGTTGAAAAATTTGTTTCTGTTCTCACCTTCGTAGTAACAAAAAACTTTTTGCCTCTTACTGTTTTTATGCCTTATTTTAATTTTCTGACACTATCAGACGCTGAAACGGTTAAAAGACTAAGATACAGTTTGAAACTGGCAAGAGGGGTTAACGTATAGATCGATGGACATACCGAGAGACGATGTGAAATTATATTAAATTCAGAGGGTTTGTTTTTCTTCCTTGAATAGAACCGAAGTGGGGAAGCAGGAACTATTTGAAGAAAATGAATTTATTGTTCTGAAAGAAGATATAGCCGAAAAGGCAATCAGGAAAATTTAAACACAAAAGGGGTGTGGAGAGATAGTGGAAGAATTTTGCTAAACAAGGCAGAAAAAAGAGAAATTAATTTATGGCCGCTTATTAAAGTACAGGTTACGAAAAAGTCTCCTGATTACAAGACAGGAAAGAAAGTCACTTGAAAGATAATATTTGGTAGACGAAGGTGAAGTTAGAAAACTGATTTATTTCGTCTGTCGAAAAGTGGAAATTGTAAACAGCTCAAGAAATTGAATTTCTTTAGCTAAGAACTAAACCCAAGGATCATAAGTATGGCTAAGCGAAAAAAATATACAAGTCAATACTTACTTAATCGTTCTCAAACGAAACAGCTGGTATATTTCTGATTATGAAAACACGACCCTCAGCTGGAAAATTTGCTGATTAAAACGATAATTGCAATAAATGACTAAAAGTTAGGTCATGCCATTTCGACTATGCTGTTTAAAAATCGGATTTGTCAAAATGACAACCAAAGTGAATGGCCTAGGTAAAATATCAAGGAGGGTAGAGGAATTGCCCACGCCCCTTGGGGAGTATTGGTATGAGGTACCAATAGGAGAAGAAAGGAGTCAGGGCGGATCGATATCTTGTGACCACTACTCATGGGAAAGGGGATCTCCCCAAAATTGGACACGTAATTAATTTCCGGGAGCCAGACAACGATGGGCTCTTTGTGGAAATTAGGGGAACCCCAAACAACGTCAGATCCCATGTCAGTTTTGGGCGAAAGTCAACATAAGCAGAAGATCGAAGTAACCAAGTCAGTTGTTCTAGACGCCAAGCGAGAGGCGACTGCTTTGCCAGATTCCACGTGACTTGTTGTCTGAAGAGAACCTCTGACTTAAGCCTTGTTCCAGAAGCCTTGTTCTAGACTTAGCTAGATCGATCGAAGTGTCACGATAACATTCGAAGTGGGAAGGGTCGATATTTCTGCACGAAGAATTGATAATTTTAACACCAAGAATTGGTTTAAATCTTTACAAAGAAACGATATAAATATATAAAATTGATCTAAGAGAATTCCAGGTTTCTCTCTATTATTTTCACGAATATTTTTATTTATTTATTTTTTCCTTGTGACTCAACTCTGTCAAGACCAAATCAACACAACGATTCCTGTCGACAATTTCATCTTTGTCATCGCTGTGATTAAACAACACAACGTGGGACAGCACAAGTCTTGGATCAGAGTGATCAACTTAATGGTCATCCCCCGGGATCGACCATCAGATGGACCGGAAAAGAAGGTTACGATTTGAATTCTTTCTTTTTTGTTTATATATATTATTATTATATTTTATTTTATCGGCACTCAGTACAAAACACATCTTCGTCTTACGTCCCTTTATATTTTTGTACATTTACTGAATTCATTTTCTACCCGCATACAGGCAGTTTTCTCCCAGTACCATCACGGACTTCCTAAAAATAAAAAACGAGAACTGCATTGAAATAATTTAAATGTCTCCTTTAAACTTAAATTTCGATTCTAGTTGAAATATAATGGCCAAAGTTAATCCAAATTAGAAGAAAAATTAATTTCCGTATATAAATAAACTTTTTTTTTTTGCATTTTTCAAACATTGGCATGTTTTTCGTCATTCATCAAACTGCAAATGCATACGAAAAATGTAAAAAAATTCAAAATTCTCCTTAAACAACCAATATTTGTCCTAGTTTGTCGAAGTCTATTAATAGGGATTGATTAACTGGGTTTTCTAAAAGTATTGCTTACCTTTAACTTTGTAGGGTTAACTTCCTGAAACCGGTGCTAGGGATCACTCTCCGGCACAATAAATACTCTGCGATAATTTTTCGTAGTCTCTTTTTACTTTTTTCCGTTTACACGTCAACATGTAAGTCTCTTGCGGGAAAACACGTTTCCCATTGGGGAGCGCATGAACGTAATGTAATTTGCGTTAGATTAATAATGTGAAAAGAAAAATATTAATAATATATTCTAAGAGTAAATTTTAGAAAAATTACAGTATATAAAGTTTATAGGTACCTCCACTAATTCGATATACCTAAGGTTTAAATAAATGTTCATAAATGAAAAAATCTTTCTGGAGGCTTTCATTTTAGCTTTAATTGAAAGGTAAAGGATTGAATTTACTATTTCCAGTAAGCAACATACGCTGTAGTGTATTTCAAAGAGAAATTCTATTGGTTGGTGTTGATTCATTTTTGGGGACTTTTCAGCCATCTGTCATCATAATGAATTTTTCTTCATTAAAAAGTTACCCAAAAATAAAATATGTTTTTTTGAAACTTTATTTGAGGAATATTATTAACTGATTTAGAGTAATCTGATTCGAAACAAATATTATTTACTTTATGTTGAAATAACAGATAAATGGATTTTTCAAAGAAACAGTAGTAGCGATTAAGTGCTTGTCAACATCTTGTAAATCACTTGACGAACGATTTACACTTATTATTGTTCTACGGAGACCTTATCTGTTAAAACATAATTTAAGAAAATGATGGGTGAACGCTTTTTATATACTTTTTTTTACTCAGTATTTTTTAAAATGTTGGAAATATTTTCCGTAATCTAATTTTAGGAATTTTGACTTTAAATTTACTATCATGATCGATCTTATTTTTTGATAATATCGTGTATGGTCACAAAGTTTTAAAGTATTCTTTTAATCTTTTATGATGTGAATGAATTTTCTTGGTAACGAGGGAAACAAATTATGTAAGAAAAAAAAAAACGAAAGATATTTGTTTGTTTTTAAAATAATAAAAATGAAAACAAAAATTCCACATTCACGCCGATCATTTCCAAGAATAAAAATGACGTATTTTGTCAAATGCGCTATATATTTAGATGCCGATTTCTTTTAAGAGTTCGTTGCAGAAGTGATTTACAGAGATAAATTATTGCAGAGGTGAAAAAATCCTATTTTTGCTCACTTAGAGCTGGAGTAAGTATCATTCATTTCTATTTTACACCCTTTTTTTATAGAGTAAAAAAAACAAAAACAAATAAAATAATCACTCACTAGTCACTACTCAACTGTAATGTATGTTTTCTTTAAAATAAATGTTTCTCTGATTGTAAACACGTTTTGTCGCAAAGCGACAAGCTTGTTACGTTTTTTATTTTTTATGTGTCAAAATGTCCGCGTGTTTAACTAGTCCCTACTGAGTAAATTTTGTTTCAAAATATTATAAACTTAAAACTACATAAATTTTTATTTTCAGTCGATACAAATCGAATAAAAAAAAGATGAACTAATATAGAATTTTACATAGTACAAATATTCTGAAACGTGGGTGCGTATTATACACGAGAAATGCCCCACCTAACCCCGGATTTCGTAACCGAAACTTATGGGTACGTATTATTACTTACTATACATTGATAATTAATTAGGCCAAAGTAACAAAAAACAAAACAAACTAGTAGTACGAATAGCTAAAATAAAAAAGTAACACTTTTTTAGTTTTAGTTTACTTTCACATTCTTAAATTCAAAATCAGATATCAACAGTAGTCGAGTCGACAGGTTATTTTTTTTTATTTGTACATTTTCCTTTCTACAAATTGAACTTTTCTTCTATAGCATAAAAAAAATACATTCCTGTTAATCAAGTAGTGTTAACCAGTTTGAAGATTCGGGATTCCGCGGATTACCGTACGTCGTTACGGGTTCAATGCTTGTAACCAATCGCATGATGCAAATTCTGTGAAATCGACACAAGAAAAAATACACAGTTGTTTTGTTTGTAAGTAAATTTAAACACAGGGTTTTTTGTTTTTTTTACTCTTCTCTTCCTAAAGACTTCTATTTTTTTCACATACCGCATAAAGAGTTAACAATATGGAATGAATAAATTATCATTTTATTTTTTAAACAATTCCAAGCAGTAAAATAATTTAAAAACATTAGAAAATTCGGTTACGTGAAAATATTTCTTTAACAACACTCCTTGAATGACATTTTTAAAAAGCAGAATAAATTACAAATGAGAAACATATTTTAATTTCTCATAAAACTCCAACACTTGTCCAGTTTTTAACCGAATGTTAAATCACATGCACGCTAAAACTCTGGTGACGTAACACTTTTTTTAGGGTGACATTTTTAGCTCAAAGGGGCCATAACAGTTAATTTGTTAAACAACTATAAAAACGTACTCGTTTTTTGGGGGGGTGGGGGGTGGGGGTTTACAGATAGGTATCTCCAAAATTTTGCTAAAAAACACAAGATGATACAATAATGCCCTAACTTAAACGATGTACCTCCTATCGAAAGATTCGAAAACCTGAGTATCCATGTTGAAAAAAATGCCCCAAACTTAAAAAAAAAGTTTTATTCATTGTCAAAATCTTTGTTAATAAGACCAAAAGATTTTCTTTATCAAATTATAAATTTTTAATCCGTTTGGTTCCGTTAAAAATATTTTTTTTCATGTGACCATAAATTAGTTATTAGTATGGGAACTTTGAGCGTCTTTTTGCGGTGTAAAATACATTGTTTTTTTTTAAATTCTTGCAAAAATAGATAATTGTCGGATTTTAAATGAATATCAGGACTTATATTAAATTCACAAATGAATTAAATTTTTTTTAGAAAATCTTGGTAAATATATATTTTCTGTTACTCCCCACATTTAATTTTATGAAATTTGGAGAAATTCACTTTTAGTTTTAAATGTTTTATAGAGCTTCTTAATGATTTTTTTAGTTAAAACACAATTCCTTGAAAAATTTAAATCATTTTTTCATTGTCAAACTCAAACAGGACCCTAGTAACAGAAAATCTGCTTCCCTTTTTTTGTTGAATCGTAAAAAAATAAAGAAATTATTTTTTTTTTAATTAGAAAAACTTTTAATTGCTTTTATGAATAAAATATTTGGACAGTGACACTATTGACTTTAAGACAAAAATTCGATGAATGATGAATTTTTACAAAAATTGTTTTAATTTTTTTTTTTTAATTTTTCATTTTAAAGTTTTAAAAAATCTTTTAAAAATTCTGTATTAACTTGTAGCGGTCAAGTGATGTTGTTATTAAGTAAAAACTATACACTCATAATAAACGGAAAAGCTTACTACGATTCATCAACAGTCAACACGTATTATTTTAAAAAGAATTTTGAACTTTTGTGTGCGTGTGTATAAACGTGCCGATTTTTTGTAAATACCGGCGTCCATACACGACATTATCAGAAAATAAGATCGGTAACTATCGGATTCGTATCACCGATTTCTTTTTCTCTTTTTTAATTTTTAGTTACTGAACACTAACAGGGAAAGATTAACGCATTTTGTAAGAGTTTCTTGGTTAATTTGTACCTATTTAAAATTAAAAAGTTGTATTTGTGCTCACCCACTTCTCCATAAAAGAGATAGCTACACTGTGTCCGCCACCGCAACTCTAATGCGTGGATACGATTTTTCCCAGAATTCCAACTTTTGGTCAACAGTTATTGATATTTAAAAAAGAAAGGAAAAAATCATGCCAACCATCATGGTCGAGTTCTGTCTTTTCTGAATGTAATGTACGTGTTTGTTTCTAATTGTAATTATTTATTTTTCTTTATTTATTCGTTTTTATTTTATTATTTTTCTTTCCCTCCCTCGGACCTGTTTTATCTTCGACCGCGTATTGTTTGAATATTGGGTAATCGAACTTACAAGTTAAAACTTGAATCATTTTATTCTCTCCTCCCACCTACCAATCTACTGCTTTCTTACTAACTCTGTATGTTTGCTTGTGACACACACACACACACACACACACACATAATACTTTTTAAAAAAAATCAAGAGATCAGTTGAACCCGCTACCTTGGTTTCAACCTTACGGTATCCTCAGGTGATTTTTATCAAATGACCTCTTAACGCTTTATTTTTTAAAAAAAATATAGTTAATGTATTTTTTATTTTTATTTTTTTTGAATAAAACATTAGAAGGTCATTTAATAAAAATCGGCTGAGGATACTGTAAGGTTGAAACCAAGGTAGCAGATTCAACTGACCTTCTGATTTTTAAAGTTAAAAGCTCTACATGGTATTTTGACTTGTATTTTATTTTTTTCACACATGTATTGAACACTTTGCAATACCATGGTTTTTTGGTCTGATTCAACTGTGGCCATTAACCTTTTATGTATTATATATATATATATATATATATATATATATATATTCAAGTATGTAAGCAAAAACAATGCTCAATGTTAAATAACAGAGCTATTCAATATGTATGTGTGTGTGAGTATATATATTAAGAAATACACGTAATACCTTACATTAATTGTATAACTCTGAGTTTCATGACTAAGCAATTGTCAAGTGCTGGAATTATTTTTATTTTGGCTTGACACTGGGTTTTTTTGTTTTTTTTTATAATTTCTGGTTCTTGCAAGATACTTTATTGTTGGGGTGGAATATTATTGTTCTTAAAATATTTAGATGAATTGTAGTTTAATTTTGAATTTGGATTTAGGCCCAGATTAACATTTAAGATTGAAAATAAGGTTAGAAATAAGAAATATAAATTCTAATTTAGAGAGACGCTGATGTTAACAAAGTAATTAAACATGAAGGCTTCCTGTGGACCAACTGTAACAATCCCCATGGGTGCGTTCTTCAAAGACCAAGGCCTGAGCATTACTGCCACCACCAATGGTAAAATAATCAATTTCCTGGATGTAACCTGTGACCTATCTAATGGGCTTTACAAACCATATACCAAGGATTTATACAACCATAGATACATCAGCAAACAGTCCAACTACCATCCTAGAATACTGAATAACTTACATAAGTCAATTCAATTTAGACTGTTCACCTACTCTAGCAATGACATATTTGACAAACATAAAGGCAAATATGTAGAAGCACTAGGACATAGTGATGATAAAATTAACCTTGAATTCTTAGCAAATGGCAATACAGACGCTAACAAACCAAAACATTGTAAACGCAACATGGTTTAACCCGCCCTTCAACAAAAACGTGAAAACTAACACTGGAAAACTTTTTGAACTGAATCCACAACCAATTTAGACATTCTCCAAGACATATTAAGATCATTAACAAAAACAACATCAAAGTTAGCTACAGTTGTGATAAAAGCATCAACCAGTATATAGCTTAGCGCAACAATTCCATTCTAAACAAGCACTTCAACAACCTTCAAAACAATAACATCCCCACAACTTATAATTGCAATTGCAGAAAAAGCAAACCCTGGCCATTAAATGGTAAATGTATATCCAAATCATTAATTTATAAAGCTGAAATTAAACATGACGATGAGGGCAATTTTTACATGGGCTCTATGGAGAACACTTGGAAATCGCGCTTTTACCACCAACAAATGACATTTGGCAATATCAAATATCGAAACAGAACTGCCCTCTCTAAATTTTTCTGGAAGCTAAAAAGTGGGAATAAAAACCCAATTATCATCTGGGAATTAGTGGCAAAAGCTAAGCCCTTCAATGGGAAAGGCAGTAAATGTAACTTATGTCTTTCTGAAAAATTAATAATCCTGAAAAATATAAAAAATCCTAATCCCTTAAACAAAAGAAGTGAGTTGATGAGGATATCTTCCATAATAAAAGAGAACAACTGGCAATACACAGAATTACTGACAGGCCTGAAATTCTAAAACCTGAAGTGGAGGCTGCACTAATCAAACTGAAGAGAAACAAGATGGCAGGCCCAGATGGAATTGTAACAGAGATGCTGACAGCCTTAAATGATTTGGGCATAGACAAGATTATGGAAATAATAAATTAAATCTACAACAGTGGGGATATACCGGAAGATCTAAACTGATCTATTTTCATAGTACTGCCTAAGAAACCAGGCACAAATGAATGTGAACTCCAAACAATCAGCCTAATGAGCCACATAACAAAACTCATCATCCATATTCTGATGAATAGTGTGTGCAGCAGAATCAGGCCAGAGATAGGACAAGAACAATGGGGGTTTGTTAAAGACACCAGAACAAGGAATGCAATATTCATGCTCAAAATGTTACCAAAAAAAGCAATAGAAATGCAGAAGAATGTGCACCTGTGTTTTATAGACTACACAAAGGTGTTTGACAAAGTATGTCACAAAGATTGTTAGAGCTGCTCAACAATCTTGACATATATGGGAAAGACATTAGAACAATCAAAAACCTCTACTGGCATCAAACCACCTGTATAAAGAAAAAAATGAGTTCAGCAGATATATAAAAATAGAAAGTGTTTTCTCACTGGACTTATTCAACCTATACAGCGAGGCAATTCTGAGAGAACTGGAAATCCTACCAGGATTCATCATTGGCAGCCATAATCTTAACAACATAAGATATGCAGATGACACAGTGCTGATAGCAGACACAGAAAGGAAACTACAAGACCTCTTACAGAAGGTGGCAAAGGAGAATAAGAAGAAGGGACTACAAGAAGACAGAATGCATGGTCATCAGCAAAAAGATGAGCCTAAAATGCAATTTACATGTTGGGGACACTATAATTAAGCAGGTACAGAAATTTAAATATCTGGACAGTGTTCTGACGAAGGATGTAAAGTGCGATGATGAGATCCGAAGACATATTTGGATGGCCAAAGATGCATTCTAAGAGTATTACAAAACAGGAGTGTTTTCATTGGTAACAAAAAAAAAAAAGAGTACTGAACTGCTGTGTGATATCTGTCCTCCTTTATAGTAGTGAATGTTGGACAATCTCCTCAAGGATGAAGAAGAGATTCAAGGCAACAGATGTGTGGTTCTACAGAAGGATGCTAAGGATAACATGGATCGAATATGTGAGTAACAATGAGGTTGTGGAGAAGATGCAAACAAAGAGGAAACTTATACTTAACATCAGGAAGAGGCAGCTGAAATTTCTGTGACACGTAATGAGAAAAGAGGGCTTGAAAAATCTGATACTCACAGGGTGGATAGAGGGACAAAGGAAGGCAACACTTGACATACTTAACGGGCATAAGTAAGTGGATGGTAGAACAGGTTCTTGGAGAAATAACAAAAAAATAAAACTTATTGAGTACTAGAAAGGACAGGAGGAGGTGAAGAACTATGATCACTTTCATCCTGAAAAGATACGGTGCATAAAAGAACTATAGTTAGATGTAAAATTTATTGTTAATTTTCTAACATTTCCTCAACAATCATCTTTGTAAGTAAGACTATAAGCCGAAGTAGCTAAAATTCAATAAAATTAAAATATTAGATTACTTAGAATATTTTCATAAATTTTTAAGATTACTGGCTAGTTAAAAAATTATATAAAAAGCTGTTAGCGTTGTATTCAAGTAATTTTTACACTTATGTGCTTTTTACTTAAAAATGGAAAACATTAAGCTGTTGTAAATTTGTAAACACCCCATAAAAACACCCACCTCCATGTTAAAAAATACTTTTCTGTGATATTTTAAGCTAAAGCTAAGTAATATTTGTTTTAATCCATATTAATTAAACTTTAAATCAGTTAATTTTTCCTCAAATAAAGTTTCAGAAAAGGATATTTTATTTTTGAAAGATTGTATAATAAAGACTAAAATGAATTATATTTGTCAATATGGCCGATTTCTATGATTTAAAAATTTGGCTTATTGGAAATATTAAAAATTAATTTTAATGAATTTAATTTAATCTTTCAGCTTCTAAAGGATTTCATTTTAAGAATGCATATAATTTAAACTTTAAAACCTTTTTGTTGGTGGGTACCTACATTTTTGTGTCAAAATGTCCATGTGTCTCTCTAAAATTTCTAACTAAATGCAGTGTAATTTTTGTGTTTCAACAAAACATTATGATAAACAGAAACTTAAATAAAACTAAAATTCTTATTTTCAGTTGATATGAATCAGATAAACTAATAATGTTAGAAATAGGTTAATTTTAATGTGTTTTTTTTTCCTAATACAAATTCTCTAAAATGTCGATGTATATCATACACAAGAGATGACCTTCTGCCACCTCAAATTTCGTAAAGTTTAGGGTATGTACACTGGTAATTAGAATTGAATTAAGAAGGTATTAAAAAGTTATATAGTAGTAGTAGCACTATGAGTAGCTATCTATAAAATTTACTTTACTTTCACATTCTTAACTTCAAAATTGGAAATCAACAGTAGTTGATAGTTGTTAGGCTATGTTTTTTATCTGTACATTTTCTTTTCTACAAATTGAACTTAATTGATCTAATTTTTTTCTAAATTTTTCCTGCACCAAGTTATTAACATGTCAGTCAGTTATGTTTTTTATGCATTGATTTCTCGCTTAGGCAATCATGTATCTTTCAATACATGACTGACAAGGCAGATTTTTTTCCTGTAGTAGGTTGCCATCCAAGGCTATAGAACCTGGTCTGTCCTGCTATTTACTCATAGTAATGGATTTGACTGGAATTTGAATTCAGTACTCTGATTCCTCAATTCGAGCCGCTATCCTTTACTCAACCGTAACATGGAATAAATAAATAAATTAAGTCATTTTATTTTAAACAATTCCAAACAGTAAAATAATTTTATTTTAAGAAGATTCGGCTAAAAACAAAAGTTATCTAGTGCCAATAAGGCGAAGTTATCACTCCTGTGCTGTAAGTGGAGCAATGATTCTCCTCATTTTAGGTGGAAGAAGTTGCTCATCCCCAGGGATTCCAATCCTGTGTTAGCATCTTCTTTATTGTACTAAAGAGTTTGGGTTGGTGTTATACCAGTGGTCACAGGAGCTGGGCAAAAACCAATTTTTTGTCCTTGGCCCATATTCATAATATAGTATATGCTATAGTATAGCACTTCCCACATTAAAACAACCTTATGTCACATCCAGCCTTGGTGGGGAGGTTGGGTAAATATACTTGTTTACTTTCAAGGTTATTTTTAAAAATCAGAAGAAACTGCAATAATTTTTCTTATAACTACAACACTTGTTTAGTTAAAAATTTGGCTAATTTGCAGTGTATCACCCGCACTCAGTTTCTATTAAAAATTTCCCAAATTGTTACATTTATGTGTACATGCTTAATTTGCTTATTCTTTTCAATGAATAATTTATTTTTACAAGAATTGTTTTATTTTTTTTAAAATTTGAATTATAATAATTTATAAATTTTTAAATCTTTTAAATTTCTGTAGAGGTTAGCTGATATAATTTGTAAGTAAGAATTATATTTACTAATCATAAAAGATTGCTACAATTAAGCGAACCAAAATATTTTAAAATAATTTAAAAGTCTGTTCATTGTGTGTATAAATGTGTTAATTTTTTGCAGATATTTTTAATGTCCATACACAACATTATCAGAAAATAAGAGTGATAACTCTTTAAATTTAAAACAAAAACCTAAAATTCAGTAAAACATTAGATTATGGTATTTTTTTTAGATTTTATTGGTACTTAAATATTATATAAAAAAAGGTGCTTACATTATTTTCCTCAAATTAATTTTTACAAATAAATTCACCATATAAGAAAACATTAACTTCCTGTCAAAATGTCAAAAAAAAACTACTTAAACATCTACAGCCGTTAAAAAAATTATTTTTGCAATATTTTAAACTTAAAGTAAATATTATTTTTTAAAATCAGATTAATTAAACTTTAAAACAGTTAATATTCCTCAAATAAAAGTTTCAAACTTCAGAATATTTTATTTTTGAAAGATTTTTTAATGAAGAGAATTACATTGTGATGAAATATGTCTAAAAAATGGCGCTAACATAATCAATTTTTTTTAAAAAAAACAAAAAAATTAATTCCAGTCAATTTTTAATTAATTTTTTTGGCATATAAAAGTATTTTGCTTATTTAAAATATTAAATTTAATCAATTAGCTTGAAACTAAAAAGTAAAATAAAAACTTCAAGAAAGATTATTCATTTTTAAAATACATTTTAAACCTTAGGTAAGATTGATTTTTTTAATGAGAGAGAATTTAACAATATAACACATAATATAAATTTTATTAATAAAAAGCCATCAAAATGATAACAATATCTATAAAAATTTTATTATATTAACATTATTAATATTTATAACATACATATAACTATTATTATTATTAAAGATTATTAAATTAACAATATAACACATACATATAACATTATTATTATTTTTTTAACATTAGACAAATTAACAAATAAACATACATATAACATTATTATTATTATTAACATTATTAATATTGGTTATATAATACATAAATATACCCTTTTAAAGAATTAAAAGCAAATTTTGATTAAATGATTTCATAAAATACATTTTTTTTTTTTTTAATATAATTTAACTCATTTTCTGTGGAATTCAAAGATCATTTATTAAATGAAGAATTGTTAAACATATCCTGATTTCAATTAATGCTATGGAATGTTTTGTTGAAGTGAGTAACAATAATGTGTTATTGTGTGTTCTATTCAAAGTATTTTATTTATTGAACAGGAGACAAAAATGTCCAATGTATGATTCAATCAATTTCACTAAAATTTTACAGTTTATTTTTTCAAATACTGAAACATATTTTTAATATTTAGATACTATGATCTTCAGCTTGGAATAAATATTTGAATCCATTTCAGAAACTTTTTTTTCAAACAATAATTGCATGAAAAACAAAACGTTTAAAAACTTGGCAAAGACAAAATTATTGCAAATGATGTCAAAATGAAATATATAAAATTATATCATGTTATGATAATCATCTACCAGGCTAAACCTGGGATTTATAAATTTGTAAAAGTATTTAAGTTTTAAAATAATGAATATGTTTGTTATTCACTTCAAGCCAGATATCAACAACAGAAACATGGCAATGGTAAAAATAAAAAAAAAATGCTAATAAACTCAGGAATGAGTTTCAGAGCAGCAATTACAGCAATTTCACAACGCAATTTGACTGAAAATTATGGAAAAACATTATTACAGCTCTTCTTGAATGGAGCTGAAGTATAAATAAAGATTCTAATAAATTAAGAACCATAGATATTGTTTCTGAAATGGTAATACATTCTATGGTAAACTTGGTAAATTTAAGAAATATGAAGGCAAATACCATTTGATTTTTTAAATTGTCTGAAGTTCATTAGAATTTGCTTTGCCTAAATAAAAAAAGTTTATTTAGAACTTGGTTCCATGTAGTAATCTTTTTCTTAAAATACCATCTCATTGGAATCAGGTTCAATTGCAAAAAAAAGCCATTCAATCTTACAAAAACCATTCCTTTTATATATAAAACATGCTAGTAGCAATCTTACTTGTTTGGAGATTGAATTTATTAAAAAAGGAAAGGGTTTTTTAAAATCATAAGAACTATTTAAACAAATAAAAAACATTTATATTTTAAACGAAAATCTGAAAGATTCTGCTAATTCATTTTTTTTGATTGTCTTTGATAATGTTTCTCAAACACACCAGTGCATTGGTGAAAGATTTGCTCAAAACAACATCAATGGATTTTTGTTGGCTTGCAATTAGTCTGGAAAAATCCAATAAAAAATTGGTGACCATCCTTCATTGAAAAACCTTGAATTAACAAGATTTAGAGCAGTTTGTTTTCAAAGAATAGAACGTCATTTAATTAAAGTTATTTACCAGAAAGACTGCCATTATTTGTTAAGAAATGTGAAAATGAAATCAAAATTTAACCATTTTGTTTTTAAACTGTTTTAATGCCATTCAATATTGAATGTTTCTCAGCTGAATTTTGCAAAATTTAACATGATGAAAATATCCAAAAATTTAATTTAAAAATGAAGTTTTAATATTTGAAAAATGTTTTTATTATTTAAATGAAAAGACCAAACCTATTTTTTATAATTTTGTCCCTCCCCTTTTATCCTTTCTAGCACGTTTGAAACTTTGGTTATAATGGATTATTCCATTTTTTTGCATATAAAGGCAGAAAAGACTTAACATTATGTTTCTATTTGGTTTTCTTAAGAAAAAAAAAACATTGATTTGGAAGATTTTTGTAAAATCAAATAATTGTCTAATTTTAATGAAACTTTCAAAACTTTTCAATTCCAAATTTTTTCATTTGTAGTCATTATTTTAAAAATTTTTTTAGATCTGTTTTATTTTCACAGGTCTTTTTATAAACTTGATAATTTAATGGTATCTCTTTAGATTATAATTAAATAAAGGAGCAGAGGTCGTTTAAGAATTCCCAAAAGTATCAATTTTCATGTAAAAATTGAATTCACAAAGCCACAAAATGTAAAATCTGTTAATTCCAACAAAGACAAAATAAAATACAAAACCTAATGCCATCATTTAATTAAGGAAATTCTTTCTGCATAGATTTTACTGAAAAGGTGATCCTCCAAGAGATGTCAGATGATTTTGAGATTGGATTATCAAAAAAGCATTTGTACAGATTTGACAATTTAATTATCTTCTGAGATGATGAATTGTCAATATGGACCGGATGGTTGATCAAACTAGCCTACAGGATGGTGATCGGGATGATATTAAAATATTGGGAATCAAAGTGGTCAGGGGTCAAAACCCTGAATCGGATAGTGAAATTCACATAATCCTAGTGCAACAGGATTGAACCAGAAAAGCAGCATAAGGGTAGAAATAAAATAATCACCACATATGACATGTATCATCCATCAGCCAAAAATAAACACCTGAAAATGGCCATAAGTTGTTTCTGTAATAATATCTAAAACAAAGACACAAGGAGTAGTTGGGATAAATCAATTTGTCATCTTGGGAATCAAACAAAACTTTACTCAATGTATGTTTTTAAATTTCTACACAAAACTAGAAAATGCTTTCAAAAAGAATTTGCAAAGTTTTTGACAAAAACAAGTTGGCAATCTTTAACTTTTGCAGTTCAAAGGATGGTTTTTTTTTCACACCACTAACTATTTAACTACCCATGGTTGAAGAACTGGAAAAAACAAAAAAAAGACTTACCACCAGCACAGAGACTTTGTAAGTGAAGAAATGCAGAGAAAAAAAAGAAAAGAGATGGCCACTCATAAAACTTTTATTTAAGAACATTGCTTTCTTGGAACACTCAATACAAGATTTTGATGATAACATGAAAATTTCCAAATGTCAAAAGAATATAAAATTGCATAAAACCATTGGAAGGAACTGTTTTAGATTCTACAAACAGGCATAGTCAAGTATGGATTTTCTGTGGTGGATGAATGGTAAGAGTCATGAGAGATAATGGAAACTGAAAAAAGAAGAAGAGATTTCTTGTTGAACTCAAAACATCAAAGAACAGACAAGAAGGACACTAAAATTGATTCTCTCTGAAGTGAACACAAATTATGCTATGAAGATTTCTTGTCCGTCAATTGTTTTCAAAAGGTTGATTAAAATTTTAATTGAAACCAAAACATTTGAATGTGAATTTATATATTTTCTTGAAAATTGACAACAAAAAATAAAAAACACCATTTATTTAATTATGTATTTACATACAATACTGAAAATAAGAGGTTGAGTTGGCAAGAAAAGCTTGAAACCTGGCAACTAGGATAACTCACCTAAAACATGGAGTTATAGGAAAGGAATAAAGTTAGCTTGGATCTAATCAGTCATCCTAGTAAAAAATCCTGCTCCATACCATGTTGAATCATTTGAAATCTAAGGTTGAAGAACTGCTATCAGAGAAACAAGCAGATTTTAGAGCCGTACAAAGTACAATGGAACAAGTCTTCAGTTGTAGAATCTTCGTAGAGAAACACCTGCAACATCAGAAGGACGTGTTCCACAACTTTGTTGATTTCAAGAAAGCATTCGATCATGTATGGCATGACGGTCTTTGGCAAATCCTTAGGGAATTCAATTTAGATAACGGAATTATCATTCAGGCCATATATAAAGATGCCACCAGTGCAGTTCTTCTGGGAAAACAAATGGGAGGATTCTTTCGAACAACTGTTGGTGTGAGACAGGGATACGTACTTTCACCCACATTGTTCAACTTATTTCTAGAGAGAAACATGCAAGAAATCTTGAACAACCATGATCCTTCAATTTCTGTTGGTGACAGACCCATGTGGAACTTATGTTTTGCAGATGAAATTGACCTCATAACAGGTAGTAACAGTGAGCTCCAGGACTTGACCAACAAACTTTTTGAAAGAGCAGGAACATATGGAATGGAGGTCAGCTCTGAGAAATCCAAAGTAATGGTGAATAGCACAAACAGTAACACCTGTGTCAACATTACCATGAATGGGAATTCACTGGAGGAAGTGTCCAGTTTTAAATACTTAGGAGCAATCTTGTCTAAAGATGGTACCTGCAACTCAGAAATCTGCACACGGATTGCCGCAGCCATGGCAGCGATGGCCAAATTGGCAAGAATATGGAGGAGCAAAATCAGCTTTCAAACAAAGTACAGACTGTACAAATCGCTGGTAGTCTCCATTCTCCTATATGGATGTGAAACGTGGACACTGTTGGCAGAAACAGAGAGAAGGATCCAAGCGTTTGAGAACAAATGCATGAGAAACTCTTTGGCATCTTCTATTGGGAACATAAAACCAATGAGTTTGTGCAGAAAAGGGTTGAAAGTTTTGTGGGCCACCAGGAACCTCTTCTTGCCACTGTCAAACGGAGAAAAATGGCGTGGTTTGGACACATTACAAGGCACGACAGCCTGTGCAAGACCTCATGGTTTTAAACTTGAAAATAAAAAAACAGGATTCCTTAGATTTGTTCCAACAGAGTTGAAAATACAAAAGAAAAACAGTTTCTGAGAACCAAAAAGAACAAAATTTAAAAAAAAACAGAAGATAACAAATTGAAATTGCATTTAAATTTTTGACAGGTGACAAAAGACATTTCATGTGAGTATAATTCTACAAGAAAAAGTGCAAGTTATTTAGAAACAAGTTAACAAATTATTTATTTTGTAAATAATCATGCTCTTTTTAAATTTTGTGCAAAGTTGCTTTTTTAAAATTTCATGCAAAGTTTGCAATTCATTAAATCTAGGTAATCATAGACAAATGAAGTTTTGAAAAATGGCTATTCCAAAGCAAAAGTGATAAACAATGCCAGTCTGTCTTATCTTAAACTGTAGCTGTGCAATGAATGACTCCAAAATTTTATAGTATTCCTAACTCCAAAATATACATTTTATCACCATTCTTTACAGCCACCAAAATAGCTCAAAGTATCTATATAGTCCTAAATATAACTATTCAGAAAATTGTCTGTGGGTGGTGGAGATTAACATAAAAAGTCCATCAGAACAATTATAACTTAAAATATTTATAGAAACATCAATGAAATTTACATTTTTTAAATGTTTGACTTTTTATATAAATCAAGACCATTAACTTATAAATATATTGGGATTTATATATAATGGATATTATTTTTTAATGAAAACAATGGTTAATTACATTTATTTTCTCCTAGTAAACAATGTTTTGGAAGAATTTGAGCATTTTTCCATGTTTAGTTACATCTTGTCTTTGAATTACATCAATAATTTATCTTTTTCCTTTTAGGTTAAATAAGAACATTCACTCTTTTATATAATAAAATGTAAGAATTAAAAATATTGAATCTAAGAAAACAGTTTTGTAATTTACTTTGAGATTCATGTTGGTTAGTTTATATTGTCACTGAACTTTGGAAAAAAGCAGTAGTTAATTTTAAAACCAGAAATTAAAATTAATCCATTTAGAATAAATGTAAAATTTATGACATATTGTGATATATTAAATATTAAAAAGAAAGAAAATTAGTTTTTCATATACTCTTGAATTTCTTTATAACATTGAATTTAGAATATCAATATTAGCACTATGTAAAATGATAGACTTTACTAACTTTCAAAAATATTTTAGATCTTTTATCAAAAGCGACTCTCGCAAGAGTTTTTGATGAAATGGATGAATTAATAAAAGCATTTTATTCTTCAAATTGTTTGCTTAATGGGGAATTGGTTTATTGGGATTATATAGCTCAAATAGAGCCTTACAAATAAAGTCCCATCATTCCCATTTAACCCAGTTTTTGAGTTCAAAATGCATTAAGATTGATTTAAATTTCATTATTCAGCTATCAAAAAGCAAAATTGAGACCTTGTGATAACAAAATCCTGAAGGGTTGAACTCCTTTCCAATTATAAAAAGAGGATTTCAATTTAAAAATAAAACTGGAAGGGTTACATTTTGACTTTTTACCTGGAACTTGTAGAAACCAATTGAAGATTTAAATGATCCTTCCATTTTTATTTACTTTTCATTGTATCCATTTCCTGAGATTTGAAAACTCTATCCATCAGTTCTACAGAATAGAAAAAAAAAAATTATCTTTGAATTCTTATTCAGTGGAATATCAAAAATTTAACTGTTTTTTTTTAGTGAATTAACCTTTCAGGGCAAAAACAGCAGCTTGAAAATTGTTGGTCAAAATACCATTGTCTTTAATCCCTGTGATAACATCTGATACAATGACAAATTATATCATTGGAATTTGTGATGTAGTCAATATTTTTATATTTTTTTTGTTATTATTTTTAATTGTTTAAAAAATTTCTGGGAAAATTTAAATCAAATCTATATATTTTTTGTCCAAAAGAACCTCAAATTTGAGAATGAATCCAAAAAACACTTTTTTAAAACTGAGAAAAATAAAAAAGAGATTTTACATACAAACAGAAAATTTGATGACTAATTTAAATTTTTGTGTAGATTAAAGTTGAACTTTATCTAGCCTAACTCAATAATTCTGTTCAACAATTAAAAGTAAATGAAAGAAACTATTTAAAAACATGCTTCTTACTCTTTTTACCTTCAAAAGATTTCTGACATTAATTTTTTTATTTTAAGTTTAAAGATTTTTCAGCACTTTCCTGATCTCTGCAAACAAATATAATAATGAAATTAATCTTGATCTTTCTAATCTGCAGTAATTTTTCTCTAAAAGGTGTTTTAAAATCAGATCATTGAATTTCTCACCATACTGTGAAAAATTGAACTCAAAAAAAAAAAAATTATTTAATCTCCAAAAACAATTTTCAAACAATTTTAAAATTGTAAAAATCTTCCATAGTCCAGAAAAATTTTATTAAATTGTGCTTTTAAGTTTAAATAAAGATTTTATACTGTTTTAAATTCTCTTGAAAATAACAGGAGTTTAATATTTACATAAAAATGTTTATTTGACCTCAGAGTTGAAATTTTGATTCCACAACTTTTATTTTTTTTTTTAATTTTTTTTTTATAATCCTTGTTCTAACATCATCCTTTACCAAAATTTTTAGATTAATTATCTGCTGTTTCTTTCTGTTCCTTGCTTTTATTTTTTTGTTCCCAAATTTTATTTTATCTCTTTTTTTCATTATGTATCTCAAAATTTAATTTATTTCTATAAAAAAAAAAACTGGAAAATTTTTCATTATCTTTTATTATGCTGTTTGTAAGGCTCCATAAGAACTGAATTCAAGTGTGTCCTCCAAACTGGTTGCCAACCATGATCTTATTATTGATTATTGACTCCTGATTTTTAACCTGTTGCTTTTATTGAAACTCTGGATTCAAAATTTCCCATGAAATTTGCAATCATAGTGAATGTAACAAAACTTGACAATGAATTTAACATGAAATTTTCGATTTCCTGTTCAAATTTTGTTGTTATTATACTTCATCAATTCTATAAATAAAACCCAAATAATTCCAAGTAATAAAAACATTAATTTGTAGTGAGTGTGAAATTGTTTCTGCCTTCAAGAACTTTTTGAACATCTTTGAAAAAAAAGGAGGAAAGCAATTTGTGAGCCTATATGAAATTTTCTTTGAAGAACATGCATTTTCATTTGAAATTGACTTCACACAGATTTTAAAAACGAAATTTTTTTTTATTGAATTCACCCCAAAAAATGGCAATAATGTCACTAAAACACAAATGGTTACAGGTTGTATGGTCATAAAAAAACAATAATGATGAGCAAAAAAAATAGAAGCAAACAGGTAGACAGTAGATAGTGATTGACATTGCATTTAAATTTTTGTAGATTAAAGTTGGATGGAAAACATGGAGCCAGAAGGGAGTTCCACAAGTGAAAAGTGTGAGAGAAGAAACTGTTAGCATAGAATTTATGGCTACATCTAAAACAATTCAACTGTATATTGATGAGATCTTTATGGTAGTCTAGTGCTGTGATTAAATTCAACAAGTCTAGGTACCATAGCAAAGTGCTCAAATAAACAATTACCATGAAACTATTTACAGAAAAGACAGAGAGGCAACCTTATGACTGTGGGAATGTGGCTGAAGCTGAACTGCCAGTCAAATAATATTGCTGATTCTTTGGATTTTATCAAGGAGCTCAAGGCAAATAGGAGGAACACTGGACCATATGTGGCAGCAATATTCTAAGCATGGACAAATGGTAGACATAGATATGTAAGATAGATTCTGGAGAGAAAAATTGTCTTGTCCAACATAGCCAATCTGAGCAGCTGACCAAGCAATGGATTCAATATAGGATTTCCACTTCCTATCAGCAGAAAACGTGATCCTGGGAAGATGCAACAAGTCATTTTCCTGGAGGATGTCATCAGACAAGAAAAGATTTTTAGCTAAGATTTTGGACATGCTAGAAAGGATTAAAAAGTTTTAAAAAATATTCAAAAAATACTTTGGTCTTTCTCCTTAATAATGACATAAACATTTAGACAATAAAAATTTTTTAATCAAGTTTAAAGCGTTTTCACCAGGATATGCTCTTTTTTAGCAAATTTTTTATGTCTTTGTTCATATTGTCTTTTTACAGGTATAATTTAATTTATATGTGAATTTTTACACATTTGTTAATGTATATACATATATGTTGCAACTTATGATGCTTTTTTATATTTAAATTTCAGTTCACAATTTGATGTGGAAATTCTAAGTCCAGCATATCCAAAAGAACAAGGCAAGATTATTGTTCATGAAGATGAGGAGAAAAAATCAGTGAATGTTCCGTTGTTTATCATAAATCACCTTTCTGATTTAATTGTGCTTGATAGAATCATCATTAAGGAGAAAAATATTCTAGTCAATTCTGAAACAATTGAACCAAGTAAGCAATTTTTTTCATTTGATTTGTTTTATTTACTTATTTGAAGTAAGGGACACAACTCTGATTTTTGCTATGGCGTTAAAGGGCAAATAACTACAGTAACGAAATTGTTTTTATTATTATTTATTATAAGATAATGATATATATTTTTATATATCAAGAACATTATTTGGGAGAAATGTATGACAAAGTGGAAAAAGTTTTTTTGCGACGCGTCAGAGGCGTAGCTAGTGTTTTTGCCGACCCTCTCCAGAAGAAATACAATAATACAATGCACATTAACCCCTTAAAGTTTATATACATATACACACCCAGTCAACGACAAAATTATTTGTACACCCATCAATTTTTAATATTTTTATCTAGTTGCCTTCATAAGATCACTAAAAAGAGTATAGCATGATGAAAAACATGCCAAACTTAATGAAAACAAAACTTTATCGTGTAAATGTTTATGTTAAGAGGAAAGATCAAAGTATTTTGGGGGTATTTTTTTCATTTTTTAATTGTTCCTAGCACATCCAAACTTTTGTTAAAAATCTTGTTGTTTTAGTCAGCAAAATTGACAGATAATCAATCATGTCAACCATTTTTTTCCATTTTATAAAAAAAATGAAAATCTCAGTTTGAAATTCTTTTAAAATCAATTATAATTTTTTCAAAAACTTATTTTAAGAAAATCAGAAATTATAATGTTTATTTAAAATATTTTGAAACAAGCTTAACTTAGTTTCTGTGCCAAAAAGGTGTAGTTTGAAAAAAAACAAAGCAGGTCATAACATTTTGCGTCACTTGACAGGTGACAAAAGACATTTCATGTGAGTATAATTCTACTAGGAGAAAAGTGAAGTTATTTAGATTTAAGTGAACAAATTATTTACCTCGTTATTTTTAAGGAAAACTTTGAGCGCTCTAATTTTTTTTGTACTTAGCTTTCACCTTTACATTTACAATGCTTTATGGAAAATATATTATAAAGAAATTAAAATAAGACTGTTGAGAGTGAGATTAAATTTCATAAGGTATCTAATTAATTTATGGGTATCTTTCTTATTAAATTTTATCAGAAGTGTACATAAAATACAAATTTAAATTT
>CAHIKZ030003482.1:0-89887 GCA_903632075.3 Acanthosepion pharaonis | reverse complement strand
TTTCGAATGTTTTAAAAAGAGTAAATTACATTTTAAACTTACTTTGAATATACGCTCTTTAGCGCTAGAGGGCGCCGTCAGTGATGTTCTGAATTGGATCATTTGGCAGTTTCGGGTCTTTCAAACATCATACTCACCAAGTCGACCCCACCCCCATCAGAGCTGATCAGTCTCTGATGTGCCAACATGCTAAATTAACAACCAGCAGACGTTGACTTATATTGAGCAAACCATAACCCACTCTCACGCATTATTCGAGGTTGACCAACAGCCAATCGCAATGGCGTGAGCTCTATTTAATTTGCTTATGGGGGATTTTTTCTTTTTCTTTTTTTTTTTTTTTTGTGGATACTCATCAGATATTATCGGATACTCGGAAGGTAATCACATATTTTCTGTTTTTTTTTTTTTTGTGTGTTTTCCCCCCATCAAGTTTTCTCTCGCCAGCTGATGATTATTGTGATTAAAACAAAAAATGCAACCATAAAATAATTAGAAAATTTACATTTTTTTTTTTTTTTTTTTTTTTTTTAAGCATTTCACCCCAAGCAAGGCGGGGAGCCACTAGGACGCAAGGGGTTACAGAAAATAGGAAGATCAGAGAGGAGTGATAGAAGAAAGGATGAGGGTAGTAGATAGATTAAGGCAACTGGAGATGTCGATTGACATTACACTTGAATAGCTGGAGATTATAACTCTCAGGGAAACAGGAGAAGGGAAGAGAGTTCCACAGGCGAGAGGTGCGAGACATGAAGCTATTAGAGTAGAAGAGACGGCTACATTTATGAGTTTCGACAGTGAAGGGGTGAGAGCGGGATGCCAGCCTCATAGCCTTAATCTACATTGTTTTTACGATTAAAATAAATTAAATTACGACTTATGCAGCGTGTTAAAACGAAAATAAATATATAAATTAATGTCATTTAAAACAAGTTGAACAAGTAAACTTAAAAAATTCATTTAAATCTATCGATGGTAAATTAACGTATGAGATTAACAATTAAAATTTACGTTTTTTTATCATTACGAAAAAAGAAAGAAAAAACAGAAAGAGGGGTGAGCAATATTACTAAGTAAGTCGTTTAACAAGAATTAGTCCCAATTAATTATAATTCACATATATGTAGTTGGTGACAGAAAAAAGGAAAAAAGAGATAAAATGAAAGTTAAAAAGGCTTCTATTAAGCAATAAAGAATGAAAATGAAGATGCTAAAATATCGAAATAGCAATTAATATGCGGTATACCTCTTTCAACATTTAAGCAACAAGTAAAATAAATAAATAAATAATTAAAAACGTAAAAAAATGATAATGAATAAAGATAAAATAGATTAGTTAGATAAATAAAGTTAGAATTGAATTGTACAAAAAAATTAAAAAAAAACCTTCCATTTGTTCTTTCCTTCCTCCTTCCAGAGGAGGAAAATTGTGGAGGATCGTATATATTATATACAACAGCTAGTTAAAGAACCGTAAATATATGTAAACAATTTTTACTACAACTGTTTTCCGACTATACATATTTATAAACCAAATGCGGCATTTATAATTAGTTATAAGCTGTGACATATCTTCATACTATTTACATTTAAATAATGTACAATTTAAGATTTGCAAAATTACACGTTGTTTCCATCTACCTCGAACTTTTTCCTGATTGCTTGTCCATGCACTGGCTCGTTTTAGCCATCACCATTTAGCTGGGTTTTTTTTTCTGCTGTCTCAGTTTGGATAACCTTTCGTTTTTTCGTTCCTACTATCCCAATATCTGTTAGGGGTTGACTAGTGATTTTGCTACAAAACCCTTTGTGCCTACTTCAATTGGCTTGCAGCTTGCCTTCCATCCATTGCCCCTACAATTTTCCAGTAATTCGTCGTATTCTTCTGCATTATCCCCATAACAGACTGTTAATTCTCACATAATGATTTTCTTTAGCTTATTTGAAAAGAGGACTCAGTCTGGACGCAATAGGGTCTTGAGAATGTGATCCAAGAAGTTTAATCTTTTACTGTAAGTTCCCAGTCTGTTCACATGATAGACAATTGGGTGTAATCATTTTCTTTGTGTTCGGTTTCATGTCAGCTTTAATAAAATTTATAATATTCCTGTTTGAATTACTGGAGTTTGTACGGATGGCTGTACTAACGACTTCTACTACGTCTTTTAATATTTGATTATAGCGCCATCTATACCTACCATCAGCCAGCACTGATTTGCAGCTACTAAGTATGTGCTTTAATGTGCTATTTGACCGCATAAGAGGCATAAGGGCGATTTCGATTTAGTCCATAGTTGTAAGTTAACTGGGCTTGGGAGAAGTTCGTAAACTGATCGGATTAAAAAGTTCATGCCTATTTCGTTACGCCATAGTTCACCATCTAACTTTCCTATGAATCATTGTTTCCCATTTTGTCCACGCTCCTTGTTGTCTTAACCCAATCATCTTCGCTACTTTCATTTCCTCTTCTCCTGCGCGAATTTCGTCCAGTAAGAGTTGGTGTTTTTCTTTGCCAACGGCTTTGTCAATTCTAACTGTGTGGAAAAAAACAAGCCCTGCACAACCAGTGACAACAGTACCCATTTTCACTTTTTCGCGAAGACGCTCTTTTGCCAATTTCAACTCCTTTACCGCGTTTCGTTTCCTCCGTGTAGACTTCAATATTTGCTCCCGCCACTTTTGGATCCTTAGAGAACTTTGTATTCTTCTACAAGGCTTTTAAAGCGGAGTTGAAGAGTATTAGAATTACCGTAAAGGGCAGCGCCGCTGAGACACTTTGGTAGACCAAGCCATCTCCGTAAACGAGCGGTGAACTTTTTTCTATCTGTTCAACGGAAGAAGTAGTGAACTCGTAGATGGACAACGGCCACGGGAAGAATAACATGCTGATAAATCTATGCCTTATATCGACCGGGTAAGCCAGACTTGTCTACTTTATTTAACCATACTTCTAGGATGTCCTTTGTTTCCTGGATTGCGACAGTGTCCTTCAGGGTATTGTCAAAACGCTTACCCAAGTTCTTGATAGGGTTTTGCTTTATAGTCGGGATATATTTACCGGACAATTTAAAACGATCCCTCTCTGATATTTTTCCGTTTTTTTAACACGAGTGACCTTGATTTGGCAACGTTGAAATTCATCCTCGTCCATAAAATAAGTTTCTCCAAACCTTTTAGTAGCCAACTCGCGCCAATCACAAACGAGGATGTTATGGTCTTATCGTCCATGTATGCTCTTATTGAAGGTTGTCGTTGACCAGATCTTGTTCAAGGACCTCTGCATTCTATTTTCGAAGCTTTTATAAGCATATTCATGACCAAGGAAAATAGTGCAGCCTGTTATAATGCCTCTTTCTACACTATGTCATGCAGATGTTGTGTTTCCTCCTGCTGTTTTCATTTTGAAATTATTATAATAATCCACTATGGTCTCTGTAATTTTGGCAGGAACATGATGGCGTTTTAAGGATTCTTCTACCAACTTATGTGGGATTGAGCCATAGGCGTTCTTAAGGTCCAGCCACAGGAAAGCCATATCGCCCTTATGTGCTTTCACGCCTTTCAGCAGCTGGCACCACGGTATGCCTGGGACACCTCCTTTTTGAACAAAAATGTCGATGTATTTATTACTTAAGAGGAAATCTGTTAAGCGCCGACTTAAAATACTAAAAAAATATTTTCCTTCGACGTTCAATAAGGAGATCTACCTAAATTGATTTACTGTACTTGCCCCTTCCATCTGCCTTCTGAGCACCTCCATTGCACAGCTATCTTCCTTCTTCTCCAGACAATTTTAGTTACCTCCATAACATACGGAGCAGCATTGGGCAGCGTTTATAAACTGTAGAGGGACTCCGTTAGGTCCCGGGGATGATCCCGATCTGGCTGTTTTGAATGTTGTCTGGATTTCTTTCCATGTTGGTCCTTTTAAGTCAAAAGTCATACAGGCAGGTTCGTTGTGATTAGAGATGAGTTTTCTTACAACTGTATTTGTCTATTTGGGTTACTCAATGTCCCTTTAAGGAAGTCATTTATTTCGTCTGCGGTCGATGTTAGCCTTCCACTACGTTTATCGCCTAATGAAACCTTCCACTACGTTTATCGCCTTAGTGAAACCGTATGGATTGGAGACAAAAGCTAATCGTTTGCGCCCCTTTCCTTCCTTCTACTCCTGTGCCATTCTGCTCTCCGTAAAGATTTCATTTTGGAACGGATGGCGTCAACGAGCTCTTGAAACGGTCCCTTTCCTTCCGGTTTTGCTTTCTTGTATTGCTTTCGGATAGCTTTTAGTTCCTCACTGCATTGTTTGATTTTATTTTCCCTTCGATTTTATACAGTTTTTCCTTTTGTTTTCCTTTCCTCATATCCGAAGCGCTCTGAAGCGTAGCTGACTATGATTTTCGACATAGCTCTTAAACGTGTATCCACCGAGGCATTTGAAATTATCTTCAGTACCTCGCTGATGTCTGAGTCGAAGTCGTGCTAAGCTTTTTTGTCGACGGCCGCAGGCCATTTGATCTTTTCCCGAATTGTCTCAGATGGTAATTCAGGGGACACTTGTGCCTATGCTTGGAAGAACTGGTGAACTTCCCGGCCCTGTATTTCCTGCGTCTTACCAGGAGAATTTCCTGTGCGCTGCATATGGTTAATTTCCATTTTGGCTTGATGGACTTGATGGCCGCGTATATTCTTGCATTTTTCCCGCATGAGCATGTCATAATCATTGTCCGTGGGTGTAAGGCTTGATTGGTCTCCGGTTGGTCCGTCCTAATAGGGATCTGTTTCTCCCCCACTTTCGGGATTCCTTTGGGGTGTTTAATATTTTGTGTGTGTAGCAAAATTTTGATCTGCATACCGGGTAGCTAGCCCACGAATGCTTTAATTTGTGGTCTCTCGCTTTAATTTGTGGTCTCTTGCTAAGTGGAACCATTTAAAAGCCAATAAAATTATTGAAAATCGATATGGTATCGATCGAAAGACATTAATTTTAACATATTTCAACAGTTTTCAAAAAAGTTATATTACAAATTTCATGTTTTACAAAGGTTTGAATTATATTGTGATTTACGTGAAAAAGCAAGCTGTTTTGGTTACTTTTTGAACGTTAAGCACGCTTGCTTAAAAACTTAGAATGCTAAGTGGAATCAGGAGAAAGCCAATGAAATTATGGTAATTCGATATGGTATCGATCAAAAGATATTGATTTTAGCATGTTTCAACAGTTTTCACAAAGTTATATTGCAAATTTGATGTTTTAGAAAGCAAGCTGTTTTTGGTTATTTTTTGAACGTCAAACACGCTTCCTTAAAAATTTAGATTGCTAAGTGGAATCATTAGAAAGCCAATACAATTATTGAAAATCGATATGGTATCGATCGAAACATATTGATTTTAAGATGTTTCAATAGTTTTCTCAAAGTTATATTACAATTTTTTTCTTTTAGAAAGGTTTGAAAAGTATTGAGATTTACGTGCAAAAGCAAGTAGTTTTGGATACTTATTGAACGTTACAAACGTATGAATCAAAATTTATATTGCTACCTGGAATCATTAGAAAGCCAATAGAATTTTTGAAAATCGAGATGGTATCGATCGAAAGATATTGATTTTAACATGTTTCAACAGTTTTCACAATGCCATATTACAAATTTCATGTTTTATAATGCTTAGAAAATTGTTGATTTTACGTGCTGTTTTGCCTACTTTTTGTACGTTAAACAGGCTTTCTTATGAATTTAGATTGCTAAATGGAATCATTAGAAAACAGATACAATTATTGAAAATCGAGATGATATCGATCGAAAGATATTGATTTTAACATGTTTCAACAGTTTTCACAAAGTTATATTACAAATTTTATATTTGCAAAGGTTTGAAATATATTGAAATTTAGGTGCAAGAGCAAGCTGTTTTGGCTATTTTTTGAACGTTAAATACGCTTGCTTAAAAATTTAGATTGCTAAGTGGAATCAAGGGAATGCTAATACAATTAATAAAAATCGATATGGTATCGATCGAAACATATTGATTTTAACATGTTTCAATAGTTTTCTCAAAGTTATATTACAAATTTTATGTTTTAGAATGGTTTGAAAAGTATTGAGATTTACGTGCGGTTTTGGCTACTTTTTGAACAAGCGCATGGTTAAAAATTTATATTGCTAACTGGAATCATTAGAAAGCCAATAAAATTATTGAAATTCGATATGGTATCGATCGAGTGATATTGATTTTAATAAGTTTCAACAATTTTCACAAAGATATATTGCAAATTTGATGTTTTACAAAGGTTTGAATATTATTGAATTTTTGGTTATTTTTTTGTACGTTTTGGCTTTCTTATGAATTTAGATTGCTAAGTGGAATCATTAGAAAGGCAATAAAATTATAGAAAATCGATATGTTATTAATCGAAAGATATTGATTTTAACATGTTTCAACAGTTTTCACAAAGTTATATCACAATTTTTATGTTTTAGAAAGGTTTTGAATGTATTGAGATTTACGTGCAAAAGCAAGCGGTTTTGGCTACTTTCCCCTATGAAAACACCTATTAATTCACCTCAAAAACATGAAAAACAAAAAAGACAACGAAGGCCATCATCAGATTCATCAGAGCCAATAGTGGAAAATAAAATAAAATCGAAACCCATATTCAATACATGAGAAGACGTGTGCCGCGTCTCGAAAATCTGGAAGAAAAGGCGTTAATGCACGCCAAAAAAATGAAATACTTAAAAGCTCTATTAAACTTCCGGAAAATAAAAAACTTGGATGTAGAGGACCAGCGAAATTTCCCTAAAGCCAAAAGGGTCCTCACCCTTGTTCGGTCGGGTCTAGCTGGAAAGCAGATATGGGCTTTGATGGAATGTTCCCGCCGATGGCCTGTTTTGATGACGACGTCGTTAAGAAATTACGAAAATATTGTTCAGGGAGGTTCCCAGTTTTTGTTCACCCCTCCCTGTATACAGCCTTAAAATTAACCTCCCCCCTGGACATTTGAGGCCTGTCTCCTGATGGCTCCATCAACAGTGAGATGGGTACTGGCTCATTGGGAGAGGCCATGTTCAATGCAGGAGAGCAACCATAATCGGTTTTCATCATGGCTCTCTGGTTAGCAAGTCTGAATGCCCGAGGCCTGAGGTCGCAGTCTCGCAGGGCATGGCTCTCTCGTGACCTTCAGCGTCTTGGGGAGAATATTTGTTGTGTACAAGAGACCCGGTTTTCTACTCATGACTATGAGAACATACTGTCTAGGGGGTTCTCCCTCTGTTCAGCCTGTTTTGATGGCCGTTCGAGAGGTGTCTCTTGGCTGGTAAGCAGGTCTTTGAATGCTGCGTGTGTTCTTGTCTTCGCAGATCCGGCGGGCAGACTTTGCGTGCTGGATGTTACCATAAAGGATAAGGCTCTTCGTCTCATTGGGGTTTATGCGCCCAATGCCCATTCTGAGCGGCCTGCTTTGTTTCGGCAGATCGAGCCGTTTTTGACGACATCACGGCGGGTAGTTTTAGTGGGTGATTGGAATGCCGTCCTTGATCCCGATATAGATCGTATAGGGCCAATTACGAGTACTAACAACCGAGGCGTTAAACAGTTTCGAGAGTTTGTCGACGGGTTTGATCTTGTCGATAAGTACCGGAATGAACACCCTCGGGTGTAGTGTGGACTTGGACTAATAGTGGCGGATTGGCTAGTTATCTAGACCGAGACTAGTTAGGAGAGTCGATGTAGGGCTCTTAGGGTGTCCAAGTTTCCATGAGATAGTTTATACGGATCATAGGCTTGTCCGGGTCCGTGTAAACTTAGATAAACCTAAGGTTAGGATGGCTGGCTACTGGAAATTAAACTCACCATTATTTGGTGAGCAAGATTTCCGGGGCCAGCTGCTACTAATGATACAGAGGGAACTGACGGGAGCGGTTGTAGGAAATGCCTGGTGGGATAATTTAAAATCGAAAATTAGAACGTTTGTTGCTGATTATAGTCGTCGGCTCAATCTAGATAGATTAGCGGCGCAAACGGCTTTAGAGCAGAAGGTTGATCGGGCGGTCAAGCCCGATCAACCTTCTGCTCTGTGGGGACATAGCTTTAGATAAGGCAGAGTTGGCCTCCTTGCTTATCAAAAAGGACCAAGCTCTGGTAGTTAGGGCTAGGTTAAAAAGAATGTCCTCTGAGGCAACGAATATGGCCGCTGAATTTTTTTATTTCTGTCCCTATTTTTCTTTAAGTTTAATTACCCAACCCCTCCCTCGTTATTATCGGTGGTTAGAGATATCAGTTCGTAGGTGGATGCAGGGCACCTTTCGTTTCGCGTGAGTGTTTTCGTATTTGTTGTTGTGTTTGAATGAGTGCATGTCAGTGTGTGTGCATGGGATGAATGATTGTTTTATACTATTATAGTCCCGCATTGATTTCGGCCAGTGAACTGGAATTTCTGCCACATTTAATAATTGTGGTGGTTTTTATTGCTAATAATATTTTCTTTAGTTTCTTGTAAATAGATTTGTATTCATAAGGGTTAATTTTTAGAATTATTGTTTTATTCCCTTCCCCCGAGAGACACTGAATTGTATATATGGGGAATAGTTAGTTTTTTCATAGAGACGATGACGTATTATGGTGTTTGTAGTTAGAAAGGTTCGTATGTATGTGTTGTTTTGGTGTAAGGAATATTGTTCGTACAATAGGGTCAGTGTTTGCGGCTAGGTAAGTCATAGTTAAGACAGAAGAAGACCGACCTTTCCCCAATCGCCACTTCGGCCTTGTGCCACATTTCTGTGTATTTTAAAGAATAAATATCACAGTTTTCACAAAGTGATATTACAAATATTATGTTTTAGAAAGGTTTGAAAGTTATTGAGATTTACGCGCAAAAGCAAGCTTTTTTGCTTACTTTTTGAACGATTAGATTGACAGATTAGATTGATAAGTGGAATCATTAGAAAGCCAAAAAGATTATTGAAAATCGATATGGCATCGATAGAAAGATATTGATTTTAACATGTTTCAACAATTTTCACAAATTTATATTAAAAATTTTATATTTTACAAAGGTTTGAAAATTATTGAGATTTACGTGCAAAAGCAAGTTGTTTTGTCTACTTTTTGAACGTTACATACGGTGGCTTAAAAACTTAAATTGCTCATTGGAATCTTTAAAAAGCGAATAAAATCATTGAAAATCGATATGGAATCGATCGAAAAATATTGATTTTAACATGTTTCAACAGTTTTCAAAAAGTTATATTGCAAATTTGGTGTTTTAGCATAGTCTGAAAATTATTGAGATTTACGTGCAAAAGCAAGCTGTTTTGGTTACTTTTTGAACGTTACACACGGTTGCTTTAAAATTTAAATTGCTAATTTGGAATCATTAGAAAACGAATAGAATCATTGAAAATCAACAGTTTCCAAAAAGTTATATTACAAATTTTATGTTTTACAAAGATTTGAAATATATTTAGATTTACGTGCAAAAGCAAGCTGTTTTGGCTACGTTTTGAAAGTTAAGTACGCTTGCTTAAAGATTTAGATTGCTAAGTGGAATCATGAGAAAGCCAATAACTTTTTTGAAAATCGATATGGTATCGATCGAAAGATATAGATTTCAACATGTTTCAGCAGTTTTCACAAAGTTATATTGCAAATTTGATGTTTTAGCATAGCTTGAAAATTATTGAGATTTCCGTGGAAAAGCCAGCTGTTTTGGTTACTTTTTGAACGTTAAATACGCTTGCATAAAAATTTAGATTACTAAGTGGAATCATTAGAAAGCCAATACAATTATTGAAAATCGATAGATATTGAAATATGGTATCGATCGAAAGATATTAATTTTAACAGGTTTCAACAATTTTCACAATGTTATATTACAAATTTTAAGTTTTAGAAAGTTTTGAAAATTATTGAGATTTACGTGCAAAAGCAAGCGGTTTTGGCTACTTTTTGAACGTTAAACAAGCTTGCTTAAAAATTTAAATTGCTAACTGGAATCATTAGAAAGCCAATACAATTATTGAAAATCGATATGGTATAGATCGATAGATATGGATTTTAACATGTTTCAACAGTTTTCAAAAAGTTATATTACAAATTTGATGTTTTACAAAGGTTTGAATTATATTGAGGTTTACGTTCAAAAGCAAGCTGTTTTGATTACGTTTTGAAATTTAAACACTCTTGCTTAAAAATTTAGATTGCTAAGTGGAATCATCAGAAAGCCAATACGATTATTGAAAATCGATATGGCATCGATCGAAAGATATTGATTTTAACATATTTCAACAGTTTTCACAAAGTTACATTACAAATTTGATGTTTTACAAATGTTTGCATTATATTGAGATTTACGTGCAAAAACAAGCTGTTTTGGCTTCTTTTTGAACGTTAAAAACGCTTGCTTAACAATTTAGATAGTTAATTGGAATCATTAGAAACCTAATAAAATTATGGAAAAGCGATATGTTATCGATCGAAAGATATTGATTTTAACATGTTTCAACAGTTTTGACAAATTTATATTGCAAATTTGAAGTTTTACCCAAATTTGAAATACAATGAGATTTATGCGCAAAAGCAAGCTGTTTTGGTTTCTTTTTGAACGTTACACACGCAGGCTTAAAAATTGAAATTGCTAAGTAGAATCATTAGAAAGCCAATAAAATTTATTGAAAATCGATATGGTATCGATCGAAAGATATTAATTTTAACAGGTTTCAACAATTTTCACAAAGTTATGTTACAAATTTTACGTATTATAAAGGTTTGAATTATATTGAGATTTACGTGCAAAAGCAAGCTGTTTTGGCTACTTCTTGAACGTTAAACAAGCTTGCTTAAAAATTCCTAATTGGACTCATTAGAAAGCCAATACAATTATTGAAAATCGATATGGTATCGATCGAAAGATATTGATTTTAATATGTTCAACATTTTTCACAAGGGTATACGTATTATAAAGGTTTGAAATATATTGAGAATTACGTGCAAAAGCAAGCTGTTTTGGCTACTTTTTGAAGGTTACAAACGCTTGCTCTAAAATTTTGATTGCCAAGTGGAATCATTAGAAAGCCAATAAAATTATTGAAAATTGATATCGTATCGATTGAAAGATATTGATTTTAACATGTTTCAACAGTTTTCACAAATTATATTACAAATTCGATGTTTTACTAAGGTTTGTAATATATTGAGATTTACGTGCAAACCAAGTTGTTTTGGTTAGTTTTTGATCGTTAAACACGTTTTCTTCAACATTTCAATTGCTAAGTGGAAAATTAGGAAGATAATAAAATTATTGAAAATCGATATGGTATCGATCGAATGATATTGATTTTAAAATCTTTCAACATATTTCACAAAGTTATATTAAAAATTTGATGTTTTGAGAAAGGTTTGAAATATATTGAGAATTACGTGCAAAAGCAAGCTGTTTTGGCTACTTTTTGAAGGTTACAAACGCTTGCTCTAAAATTTTGATTGCCAAGTGGAATCATTAGAAAGCCAATAAAATTATTGAAAATCGATATCCTATCGATTGAAAGATATTGATTTTAACATGTTTCAACAGTTTTCACAATGTTATATTACTAGTTTGATGTTTTACCAAAGTTTGCAATACATTGAGATTTACGTTACACACGCTTGCTTAGAAATTTAAATTTCTAATAGGAATCATTAGACAGTCAATAAAATAACTGAAAATCGCTATGGTATCGAACAAAAGATATTGCTTTTAATACGTTTCAAGAGTTTTCACAAATTTATATTACAAATTTTAGGTTTGAAAAACTTTGAGATTTACGAGCAAAAGCAAGCTATTTTGGCTACTTTTTGAACCTTAAACACGCCTGATTAAAAATTTAAATTGCTAATTGGAATCGTTAGAAAGCCAATAAAATTATTGAAAATCGATATGGTATCGAACGAAAAAAATAATAGGAATGGCTCTTGACTTTTTCAATTTCCCTGGCAAGATTAGGGAAATCATAATGAAGTGTTTCAACTCAGCTTTCATGAAATTCGCCGTTAAAGATTACACTCTACCAAGTGGCAACCACTTGAGATCGATATCATGATGGGCTGTGTGATTTCCCTGCTTCTTTTCGTTTTGGCCATGGAATTGATTTTACGAGGCGCATCAACCACAGCCAAAGGAGTGATGACTGAAGAACAGCCAGTCCTTCCTCCTTCTAGGGCTTTTATGGATGATATCACAATTCTCGTCTCTTCTAAAATTGATGCCAATAACCTGTTAGAAAAGTATCACGATCTTTTCATATGGGCGAGAATGAAGGTAAAGCCCAAGAAATGTCGAAGCCTCTCATTGTGTGGGGATCTGTTAAGGAAATTCACTTCAAAATTAATTATGACACGATTCCAACAGTAGGAAATGCCAGTAAAGAGCCTCGGACGGCTGTATACAATCTCACTTACTGATCGACATCTGGGTACAGAGGTTCATAAATCAGCTTTAAAGGGACTAATTTCGTTCGCTAGAACCTATCTGCCCGGCAAAATGAAGGCGTGGTGCTATCAACATGGTCTATTACTCTGCCTTTTGTGGCCTCTGCAAATGTATGAGATTGCATTATCTTGTATTGAGCGCATTGAGAAAGTGATCAATAAGTACTTGCGTAAGTGGCTTAGAGTTCCTCCTTGTTTTTCGAAAGTGAGGCTATACCAACTCCGGACATCTGAAGCTCCCTATACATTCATTAGTGGAGGAATTCAAGGTTGGGAAGGTACGCCTTCATATGATGATGAGGGACTCAGCTGATGATTGCATACGGAAGGTGCATCCAAAGATTAAATCTGGTGCAAAGTGGTCAGCTGCAGAGGCCATACAAGAAGCAGAAACCAGTCTGAGTGTCAGAGATATCATGGGCGTGATTCAGAATAATCGGGCTGGGTTGGGAAACACGGCGCACAAATACTTCTCCAAGGAAAAAGCAAAGGGAAAAAGGCGGATGGTAATTGAAAAAATCAAAATGTTCGAAGAGGAGCATAGAATAGGTACTGCTATTACTCAAGCGAAACAATATAAGTGGAATATTTTTGTGGTCGTCTATAATGATTTTTACGAGCGCGTCAATAACGGCAAACACGTTCAGGAAACTTTCATTATGGATAGAATTTACATAAAGGAACGATCAATTAGCTTATCTTCATACCCTGCCTGGTGGCAAACGCTGCTGGTGGCGCCAGGGGTGGCGGTCCCGACACGGCCACCGAAGCCGTGATATCCCCCTGGTCGGCGGCTGATGAAGACAGGGTATCGCACGAGCTAACACACGTTATATGTTATATATATATATATATGTGTGTGTGTGTATGTGTTTGTGTATGTGTGTGTGTGTATGTATGTATATATATATATGTGTATATATGTATGTATATATATATGTGCATATGTGCACGTATGTGTATATATATATATGTATATATATATATGTATATATATATATGTATGTGTATATATACATGTGTGTATATGTGTATATATATCTGTGTATATGTATGTATGTGTGTATATGTATGTATATGTACATATATATTTATGTATGCGTATATATATGTGTATATATATATATATATATATATGTATATATATATATATATATATATATATATAGTTAAACCTGGATAGCCAGACAACCTACCACGGTTTCACCTTTGCGGATCGTCAAGGAAGGCTGGCGAAAAGGTAAAAAAGAACAGAAAACTTACAGTTTTTGTGTACTCGGGTTTTTTTTTTCTTTGTGCTTTGGACTTGCATCCTAAACTATTATTTTCGGCTAACGTACATGTTCCTGGTTCTTTCTTTTTTATAGGTTTTTCCCCTTTGGTATTGATTTGGTTATTTGCAAATCAAGACACCGAAGGTTTTCCGAACGAGTATAGTTTATTATACTTAGAAGATTACAACTACTACTAATATATATATATATATATATATATATATATATATATATATGTATATATATATGTGTAAATATATATATGTATATATGTTCATATATATATATATATATATATATATTAAGAAATGGACAAAGTCCGACAATTTATTTATTAAAGACATTTTATGTTTAACGTTCTTTTTTTAGATACAAGTATTTAAGTAAATGCTCTGTTTATAATAAACAGTATTAAATAACATTTACCGGCCTGAATGTCCGAGAAATTTTCATAGAAAATATTCGTCCTTTGACAGGATTCGAACCTGCATCCTATACGGAACCGTCATTTACGCTGACGTGCCTTACCGATCGGCCACAAAGAAGCGTTCGGTAGACAAGGTCGAATTTACTGCTTATAAACTTCAATCTTCCATGAATCTCGAACATCCATAACTGCTTTGGCGTATCAAATGTAAACAAATGACGTCATATATTAAGAAATGGACAAAAAGTCCGACAATTTATTTATTAAAGACATTTTTATGTTTAACGTTCTTTTTATAGATACAAGTATTTAAGTAAATGCTCTGTTTATAATAAACAGTATTAAATAACATTTACCGGCCTGAATGTCCGAGAAATTTTCATAGAAAATATTCGTCTTTTGACGGGATTCGAACCTGCATCCTATACGGAACCGTCATTTACGCTGACGTAATATATATAATTATAATATAATTATAATAAACAGTATTAAATTCGACCTTGTCTGTATTTTGTCTTTTTTGTATTTGTTTTTTATGTGGACGGCTGCCTCTCTAAGGGTGTTTTCGAGTCGACCCACGAAGTCTGTTAATTTTTCGCCGTTCCAGATCCCACTCCTGACACCAGTGTTATTGACAAGCGTATGGTTGCAAGAAAGAAATACGACAACAGCAGAAATAGATTTACGTGGTTTATTCAACAGGAACGTGTGGGTTTGGGACAGCTACCTTGTGGTAAAGTTCATAAGCCGGCTTCGGATCTAGGTCGATCTCTCATAGTAGTTCACACATGTTGACGGTGGTTGATGCTCCCCTTCTGCTGATCGCTCGTCCTGACCGTGACAAGTCTGTTTTGTGGCCACCTGTTGACTGCCTGTTGAACTTCCGTGTGACCCCTTTTATAGCGTTGTTTTATGGCTTAACAAGCTCGAAAAACGAAGCGAGTATAATTAGGAGGGAAGCATTTTTATTGGACGAAAAATAGAACACTTTAAATATTATTTTATTTTTCAACCGGAAATCGCGTGTCAGGAACATTTGTAAACGGAGATAATGGTTATTATGTGACGGGGCTTTGTCCCGTTCACATCCGGCTCTCGCTCTTGAGTATTTGCCCGTAAATCAGCCGAGATATGTCTTATTTTATTTTATAACACAAAGAAATAATCACACATAGAATCAATCAACAATATTAATGCTATTATTGGCGACATCCATCGCTAGTAGTGTATAATGTATGCATTAAAAATACTGTTAATCCATAGAGTGACGTGATCCTCATTTATAAAACATTTTATAAACATATAAACATGAATTTTCGACTGGCGACGTCCAATCCGTGTTGATGGCGAGGAGAACACACAGAAAAATCACGGGAATATAGCTAACTTGGGTTGACCATGTTGATCTAGATTCTCGCGTCGGCCCTTTGGTTTTTGATGGCATCTAATTCTTCTGGCATCAAACAACGAAGTCTGGTTCTGGTGACAACTGCTTCTTCTAATGGCAAATAGCTAAGACTGTTTTGTTTTTTTTTTTGGTGACGTCCGACCCCTCCGACAGAGAGCATCTATGTGTGGTTGTTGTTACCTCAACACGTGCGAAACGAAAACTGCTATATGTTGAGTCACGTGTTGAAAAAAAAAAGGGTGTGCGTCATTCACGGACCCTGTTAATGTCATCCACACTTATCTGTCAAACAGCGATGGGGGTAGAAGGGAAGGTTCTTTTCCGAGAACTGGCCCTGACTCATCTGGTTATAAAAACAATATATATCTCACAATCTACACATTCAAGAAATAAAGAAGTTAAGAGTCATATGTTTCGTCGCAAATACAAAAGGTACTGAAAATATACTTATAAAATCTGAGGTGAGGGTACAAATATGGGGTTAACGTAACAATGTATATATGTTTATATGTACATATATGTATATGTATATATGTATGGGTATATTTGTGTATATGTATATATGTATATATATGTGTATATATGTGTATATACATATATGTATTTATATACTCTCAACCCAGAAAGTAAGACGTCGGAGTTTGAGGGGCTGGGGCGAAAGTGTTAGACTGGTGCCGTGTTAACCGTGTTAATTACCATGGCCGTCTGAAAGAGAAGAGAAGGTTGCATTTGTTTTGTCCAGTCGGGACATATATATATATATATATATATATATATATATATATATTTACACATATAGATATACACATATATATTGTGACCTAGCCACGATTTCATTAACTACATAGGCATAAGGCTAAAAAGCACCCCAAAGTAAAATCTTAAATTCTCGTCGAAAATTAGATATAAAGGAAAAATAAATAAATAAAAATAGAAATTTAATCCAATTCTTTCAACTTGCGAGCGAATATGTTCTACGATCAGCCATACCCTCCACTTCACAAATTCTTTCCCTATTTATCTACTCTTCCACCCACAAGCCAAGGGCCCGTGAACTTTGAAATGACCCGACGCGAGAATGACCTGGTTCCAAAATTTCGCAGCTATCAGGTGGCTGACCATAAGTGAATTCCAGGCACCATCAGGATCTCCTGCTGCGATTCACATGATCAGAACATACTAAGCGTGGATTGAACTTTTGGCCATCACACAAACACTGCGTGATTTGCGCCCTATCCTCCTGTGTACCCGATCAAGGACGAAGGGAACCCACGTGACTGTATTTGGGGACAGCAAAAATCTAAAGAAGGATTTTAATTTCCCTCTGACCAGCGGCGGTTGAACCGTCGCTGGGCAAAATCGTCAGACTGCCCACTGAAATGAAGAAGACAGCAAAGCCTGTCGACTAGGGATGAAAGGACTGCTATGAAACTGAATCAACCCAACGAAACGCCTGTACGAGATGCTGTGGACCATCGAACACTTGTGAGGAAAAAGGAATCCAGGAAAATTGCCGGCCGACCAAAGTATTGTTGTAGAGATAAGAACTTTCCTTCGGCGAATCAGAACTTTGTGTGAAAATACACATTATTTTGAAATCCATCGTCTTGTGTGTTGTTCTTCGTTGATTCCCTTGTGTCGCTTCCATTTCTGAGTGAAGACCGAGAAAAGATCCCACGTTTTCATTTTTTTTAAACCCGTGGTTCATCTATATGCTACAAGTTCGTAACAATACACACACACACACACACACACACACACACACACACACACACACACACACACACATATATATATATATATATATATATATATACATAAGGAGGAAAAGAGAAGGAAGCAAAAGAAGAATGAAAAAGAAACAAAACACGGAACGGCCGACCTCAGGTAAGTCACTTTTTGTTTTCCTTTGTTCGGTTATTGCACTTCGATCTGCCAGTAATATTTTTGATCTTGTTTTGTCTTTTCGACTTTGTACACAGTTGAAGCGCCACCACCGTGTCAAGTATTTTTCTTTTCGTTCTGTCGTTGGTATCTCTTCTCGTGAGAAAGTGGTAGTTGACAAGTCTCTAGGATGAGAGTAGCAGGATCAGATGCCACAGATGACCTTGGGGACGTGGGAGCCCCCGAAATATCGATGGGTTTCAGGAGGCTGATAGGTAGCATGAAGCTACCTACTTATAAAGGAAACCCCGAGGACCTGCACGAATAGATTCTGTCCATTCAGAAGAAGCAGGTGATCTATGGCCTTCTCGGACCAAGAAATGGTGCTCCTAGCTTACGGCGCCGCAGCGGGGCCGGTGCTCAAATTCATAGAGGGAGGGGTACAAAGAAAACCCGGCCCTGACGTGGACCAAGCTTAAATCTGCTCTGGTGCAGCAATACGTACGGCCACTGAGGCAGTCAGGAAATTATTCCGGCTGCAGCAACAAGGAGAGACGAATGAAAAACTGGAAAAAGCGGCGTTAGCTTTTCCGGAGTTGGCGACTCGGAACAGTGGTCCTATTCAGGCATTTTTGGCTGATGTGTATGTGGACGCGCTGAGTGACAGGGACCTGAGTGGCGATGTTCTGAAGTGGGGACCTGTCTGCCTGGCCGTAGCCATAGAGGCGGCACGGACGAGCGAACGACTCTGGGATAGAATAAGAGGGGTGTAGGTAGGAACCCGGGGGGCAAATAGTGATGAATAAGAAGAATCGGGAGCGGATCCCGATACGGGACCCGTAAGAAGAGGTAGAAGAGGACTGGAAGGCTGAGGTAGTTCCCAGTAGGAGAGCCTGGGATCTGCGTTATGGGTTTCACAAGCCCACACTGGGCCAATATGGACTGATGTGCTGGACTTGCAAGTATGGTGGGCATCAGGCCCGCGACTGTCCGACAAACTATGGAGACGACTCAAGGTCTTTGGGGCCGAACTGCACGACTTGTGGCGAGTTCGGGCACAAGGCTCGGTTGTGTACGGCAGAAGGAGACCGTAAACCGGGGATAAAGCGAGTTAAACTCTGGTGCCCCCTACCAAGAAGGAAAAGGGTCCGGGAAACGCCGCGCTGTGTCACCCGTGAAAAAGTAAAAGGCAGGGTGGCCCCAGTGCAAGTAAGACCTCTGAGATGCTGGACATGTGGTATGGTCGGGCACTTTTCGGCAAGTTGTAAGGAGCGAAGGTGTTGGCGCTGTGGAGGAGCGGGTCACCTGAGACGAACCTGTCCTCGCAGGGGACCACGCCGAACGGAACAACCCTATCTCGTATAGAGTGGAGAAATGGATTGATAGTCCGAGAAAAGAGAGTCATCCGTGGTCTACCCCCACTTAGGAGGGCCCCTAGACAGAAATGGGAGCCCCAAGAAAAAGTTGAACTCCTGTCACCGACTCCCACGTCTTGGTTGTCGAGTGGAAGGGAGAGAACATACGGGAAGGAGAAAGACACAGGTATACCGTTTGCTGAAGGAAGGGCCAGATTTCTCCTGTAATGTGTTGCTGGGAGACAAGAAGGTGAAGGCCCTTGTCGATACTGGAGATTCAGTGTCACTGGTTAGCTCCAAGGCTTTTAGACAGTTGGGACTGAAAACGAAGCTTAGTCCCGTCGATCTACTAAGAAGTCAGGCTGAGGATAGAGTGTATGTTGTAGCTACCTTTCCAGTTGGCAAGAACGAGAGGTAAACTTAAGGTTTATGTGGCATCTGACTTGTGTGGTGAGCTAATTTTGGGGAGTAATTGGCTTAGGCAGAATAAGGCACAGATCCGTTTCGACCCCGCTACCCTAACATTGGATGGGGTAGGGATACTGTTGGGAGAAGATAATTATGAACAATTGCCAGTGGTGGCCCAGACAGATATAAAGCTTCCCCCTAGGACTACTGTATCTGGGAAGGGCAAGATTCATAGAGGAGTGCTGAACATCAAGTGGTCCCTACTGATAGGCATGATAATAGTGAAGGGGAAATAACCGTGTGTGACTCGTTGGTCAAAGGGTTAACTTACTGTTAACCAATACTACCAATAAAACTATTAAAATAATGCAGGGAGAGGAGCTGACACAGGCGTGCCCAGTGAGAGAAGTTGAACAGCTGAGAGTATGAAATGAGAATAGGCCTGGGAATAAGATAGGTAACAATGGAATAAGGGATGAAGATATAACAACTCCTGAGCGTTATAGGAGGAGATTGAGTGGGGTTGCTGAACGGTAATAAATGCCATTACGAAACCGCTGACGGTATCCCTCCCCTTGATTGATAATATTCTAGCTCTTTTATAAAAGTCTAAATGTTTTTCCACCTTGGATTTGAGGTCGGGGTATTGGCAGGTAGCACTTAGCAAAAAGGTTCAGGAAAAGACCGCTTTTACCTGCCAAATTTTAGAGTTATGCCGTTTGGGCTGGCAAACGCCCCGGTTGTATTTAGTCAGTTAATGTCCATCGTATTGAATGGCACTCAGGCCTTTGCTATGGTGTATCTAGATGACATCATGGTGTTTTCAAAATCAACGGAGGTGTATTTTGAACATCTGCAGAAGGTGTTCGATAGGTTAAGAGAACATGGATTAAAGTTAAAATTATCGAAGTGTCAGTTTATGAAAGAAGAGACAAAGTACTTAGGGTTTAAAATGAAGGAATAAAAATGGATTTAGACAAGGTAGAGGTTATAAAACCGTAAGAGAGATTAGGGGATTTATTGGCGCCATCGGATATTATCGGAGGTTCATACCAGCATTTAGTCGGCTCGCAAGCCCTCTAATAGCTCTAAGAAGCATGCTATGTTTAAGTGGACTGAGGATTGTCAGCGTGCATTCGAGGCTCTAAAGGATCAGCTGACAGCTGTACTCCTGTTGGCCTACCCAGACCTGAGTAAGCCCATGCTAGCGATAAGTGAATCAGGGCAGTTCTTACACAACCATGTCCCGATAAGGATGGACCAGTACCGGGTATGCCTGAGGAAGTGCCGATCTATTTTCTGTCTCATCGGCTCTCCGAGACTCAGCAAAAGTGACCAGTAATAGAAAAAAAAGGCGTTCGCCATTCTATGTGCTGTGCAGAAATTAGATTATTATTTGAGTGGGGCTGTGTTTACCATTAAAACAGACCAGCAGCCCCTGAAATATCTGTTAGAGGCAGAGTGGACGAAACAGAAGATACAACAGTGGTCATTGAAGTTCAGTGGGTATAACTGCAGAATAGAATATTTGGCAGGGAAGGATAATACCTGTGCTGACCTGTTGTCGAGGATTCCGAGGCAATTAGAGACCGAATCTGTCAGGTTGGAGCCGGGTGTAGATGATAAAGCATTTCAAATTAATGTGATCAATTCACAGGCGTTGAAGGAGAGACTTAGTTGGGAAGATCAAGAAACTAATGAAACGGAGATTGTTCCCGACCCGCACTGGAGAGATATTATTAGGGAAAACCAAGAGGATAGTGAGATAGCAACTATCAGGTCCAGGGTAGAGGCAGAGCGTACCTCCAAATATATGGTGCATGATGGAGTGTTGTATTACCATTTAGGAAGAGATGAAGAAGTAAGTTTAAAAATGGTGATACCTGAGAAGTTGAGAGCTGAAATTCTAGACCAATGCCGTAGGAAGTTAGAACACTTGGGAATTGATAAGACGTATGGATTAATAATGAGAAATTACTACTGGCCTAAGTTGTTTAATAATGTTGTGAACCATGTAAAAAAATGTGTAACATGACAAGTACAGAGTCGAAGGAGTAGGGTTGCCCCAGTATTAGAAACGGATGTTCCGAATTATCCATTTCAGAAAGTAAGCACGGGCCCTATGGAGAAACACATAGAGGTAATCTTTACATAGTGAGTTTTGTGGACTGGCTGGCGAATTGGCCTGAGGCATATGCCATACCAGATAAGAAGGCACGAACGGTGTCAGATATAATACTGAACGAAATATTCCCTAGGTATGGGGCTCCCGAACAGTTGGTTACCGATAATGGATCGGAGAATGTGAATCAGATTATGAGAGAGACGTTGGGAGAATTAAACATACAGCACACAACCATCTCTCCATATCATCCCCAAAGTAACGCTAAGGTAGAAAGATTTCATAAGACCCTCGCTGATGTGTTAGCTAAACTAACAGAGGATAATAGGGAAAATTGGGATTTATTCGTAACCCAACCGTTAGCAGCTGTGAGATTCTCGATGAACGAGAAGACAAAATTTTCCCCTTATTACTTAATATATGGCAGGGATGTAGTCTTACCTATAGGCAATCTGTTACGATCTAGGAGGAAGTATTTAGGAGAGGATCATCACCAAATAGTTTTAGAACAACAGCATAAACTTTTTACGCAGGTGAGGAGTAGGAGGATTCAAAGAGCCTAGAAAAGGCAAAGCGATAGGGTAAATAAAAATCTTTCCTTCCAGATAGGTGATCAAGTGTATTATAAAGTACACATGAGAAAAGGTAAATTAGACCAGAAATAGAGTCCATACTATAGGATCATGGAGCAGACGGGTCCGGTTTCCTTTGTGATCTGAGGCCAATTGACCGGACAGGTAAAGAGAGTGCATGCGAATGATATAAAGCTAGCTGAAATAGGAGAATGGAAAGGAGCCGAAACAAAAACTCAACAGAAAAGGCCGGGGAAAACTACGTTGGTAGAACCCAAAGGGTTAGAGACTGAGAGTGAAAGTGAAGGGAGTGAGGAGATTGAAATTAGCCCAACTACCCTTCGAAGGCCGAGGGAGGGAAGTCGGATCCCAGCGGGACATTCTGTAGAAGCAGGGATTGAGCCTAACCTGAGGGAAGAAGAAGAACTGAGTGAATGGGAAGAAGAGGATGAAATTCCGTTAGCTCAATTGCAGAGTAAATTGCGGGCTGAAAAAGCACCCATTGTTAATGAGGAATTACCACTAAAACGGCGATTGAGGGGAGCGGTGAAGCCCGAGCCCAAGGGCTAAGTGAAACCAGTAAGGTGGCTGTGGTGAATGAGTGACGGTCTGGAACTAACTGTGCATTTGTCATCAGTGCTGGTGAACAGTGTGGACGGGCCCCATGCATGCACGGTGCTGGTGGTGGTATGGGTCGGTGCTTGAGGTATCGCTCTAAGATGTAACCACCTGATAAAAACAATAAGAGAATGATTGAGCAAGACGAATTATTCTCTTCATCTCTTTGCAGACATGGACGAGAGGAGGCTCGTGGTACTGACGATGCTAGTTGTGGGAGCTAATACCTGGGAACACAGTGAGAATACTGTATTTAAGAAGACTAGCGAAGTGATTATAACTAGATCAAAGTGGTTGATAACTTTGGTGATAGATCTGCCACCGTATGAGAACTTACTGGGTCAGTTGAAGACCGAAGTGGACAAACTAGATACAGACAGGACACAAGTCGCCGGAGACTATTTACAGACTCCGGAATACCACCATATATTATACCCCTTAGCCTAGGAATCCCTAATACTTGAGAGACAATGGAAGGATATGAGTTACTATTTGAAAGTAATAAAGTTGTTACGGACCAGGCAAAAGAGGGCAGTATTACCTATAATGGGAAAGGCGTTAAGCGTGTTGTTTGGTACAGTCTCTGAAGATGAAGTGAGAATAATTAAGAGGAAATTAAAGGTGGTAGAACAGAGACAACAAGCAATGGCTCAGTCAGTTAGAGAGAGCGTATCCATACTCAATGTTACTAGGCTAGAATTGGCTAAGAATAGAAGGAGTATCAATTGGTTAATTTCTCACCAACAGGTTTTTAGAAAAGAAGTGATAAATATAACCACGTCTGTAACAACCGAATTACAGAAATTAGAGGTTTTTTTGCAAAGGTATTTTCAATTATTAGCTATAATGAGTAAGGTACGTCAAACAAGTCGCTCTTTAACGGTGTTGTTAGAGCGTGTGAGAGCACAATTAGTCGCTGGGACACCTGTCTCTGAGTATAATAGCCCCAGAACGATTAAGGAGATACAAGCCAAAGTACCCCATCATCTTAGATTACCTGTAGACCCCACCCAGCAGTTATGGAGGTACTATAGTGCCTTGGGATGTACTACCTTGTTGGAAGATGATAAATTGCTAGTGCTAGTGTCGTTTCCATTACTGGACAGAGATAGTACCTTTCATCCGGTGATGAATCCAAAACTAAGGCCGAAGATAGGAGCGGTGGCTAGGTACAAGGTAGAGACGGAATTTGTTGCCCTAAACCTAGCCAGGACAGAATTTATGCTATTAACAAAGGGAGAAGCAGAAAAATGCAAGAATGATGCCTTAGGTATCTGTGGGTCTGTAAGTCCAACAGGTAGTCACAATCTGTGTGTACTAGATTTATTTAAGAAAAATAAGAAGGGAATTAGAGATCATTGTCAGGTAGAGGTGTTGGCTAGTGTAATGTTACCTAAAGTAACCAGTGTCTCTGACGGAATTTGGGCAGTGACCACACAAGAAGAGATCGAATTATCTAAGGTGTGTGAAGGGAAGCCCACCACTACGATAAGAGTTATTCCCCCTTTGTTTTTTTGTAGAGCTACCCATTGGTTGTGGAGCTCATGGTCCATCTATCTCTTTACCTCCTTACTACCAAGCAGAAGTGAAGTTTGAAGAGAATGAGGCTTTGTTAGAGCTGGTAGGAACGAATGCCAGTGGATGGACGGGATTGTGGGAACCCATTTTAAGAGAGATTCTTACGATGTCGCTAGAAAAGATGCCGGCATTGTTAAGGCAAATCGATAAGATTGATCTTGGACGGTTGAAGTCGGGCTGGAGAGAGAATTTGGTTGCTATAATAACCTGACCGACCGTTGTGGGAATTATTCTAATGGTAGTCGTGGCCTTGCTGGTTTGGTGGTGGTTGAAGAGGTGTGTGGTGTTGTCGACCGGGCAAAATAAACTGGCACGGGAGTGCATGAGTGAAAGAGGGATTCCAGTTAGTGCACTTTACCAAGATAGGTCCGACCCGAGTGCATTGGGACCCATGACTGATATTGAAGAAGTGTTCACGATTGTCGTGGAAGGACCTGAACCAACAAAAGATTCGACAAAGCCTGTTGTGAAGGCGAGACAAAATTGGAGGGACAGATTTACGAAGTAAATCGAATTTTCTTTTATTTTTAGTATTGAGACTGAAATAATTGGTAAGGAGTGTTGCGAACTTAAAAAAAAGAGTAAAGAACCCTCGAACTAGCGCACTATGTGAAAAGGTTCTATTGTACGAGAACATCAAAACAGGAAGTTGCATGTACATATGTATCGTAAGGACAATGAAAATGTAAATGGGCCTAATGAGCCCTAAGAAGAACTAAGGACTCTACCTTTGCATGCTGGAAGAGACATATGTTTAAGTAGCCCCTAGTAAGAAGCATGTTGGACTGGGTTTTCTCATATTTTGTTGATATGAAAGCTCGTGTGTCATTTACTAGTAAATGACAGATGGGTAGGGAAGGAAATGTGACAGAGAGAGAGAGTCTGGGAAACACACACACACACACTCGTATATTTTTTTTACTAAAATTGGGTGGATTTGAATAGCGAAATTAGATCAGAGAATTTTTGTTTACTGGTGGTGAAATTTGATCTAGGAGAGAAGTTGTACCCATTGAATATGGGTCAAGAGACAATTAAATGGTCGAAATAATTTTTATCGTTTAAAAATGGAAATAGAGCTGAGTAAGCAAGGAGGACCTTTAGAATTCACATGATTTTGGTTGAAACAGCCAAAACCCCGTGATAATCACATGCGAAGGGGTAGGGCCAAGGGTCAGTTATAACCAGCCTGGTTTAACTATATAAACTCGTAGTTATGCTGAAAAAGACAGACGGGAGAAATTTCTTGAAGAGAGAAGAGAAAATTGGCCCGGGCGAGCGTGCAGACGGAAGAGGCAGACGGAAGAGAGAGACAGAAGAAGCAGACGGAGGAAAGAGACAGAAGAGAATTAGCCCGGGCAAGAGTTGGGCTAGAGACAGTGGAGAGTCGAGTTGGAAACTCAATAAGGAGAGAACGTCCAAAGTGTCCACTAACATGTGCTGTTGATATAAGTACCGCTGCTTCTGCTACAACGAGTATTACTACTACTGTTACTACTGCTAAGGAGGAATGCAACTATAAACTTTAAGCGGCGCACAGAAATCTTCTACCCCCATCGCATCGATTTAACAACAAGGTAATCATAACTCTCTCTCTCTCTCTCTTTCTCTCTTTCTCTCTCTCTCTCTCTCTGGACATTAACAATTCAATCATTGAATAATTGTTTGTCCGGCTTTCTGCAGATATTTATTAAACACAACGTGAGCAGGAAGCAGGATTAAACCACTGGTCCGGTCGAATAATCTACGGATGCTCAGGGGACCTACGGCCACTCCCTTAAGTATATAATATATGTATATATATATATATATATATATATGTATGTAAATGTATATATGTATGTATATATGCATGTAAATATATGTATACATATATATTTGTGTATATATGTGTATATATATATTTGTGGATATATGCGTATATATATGTATATATATGTCTATATATATATCTATAAAAGTATATGTTTATATATGTGTATATATATGTATATATATATAAGTATATATATATATATATATATATATGTATATATATATGTATATATATATATATATATATCTATATATGTATATATATATATATATATATATATTTATATTTTTATGCATATATATAATTATATGTATATATATATATATATGTATATATGTATATATATATACGTATATATATATGTATATATGTGAATATATATGTATATATACATGTGTATATATATATATATATATATGTATATATGTATATATATTTATGTGTATGTATATATATGTGTATGTATATATGTGCATATATATATATGTATATATATGTGCATATATGTATGCATATATATGTATATATGTGTGTATATATATTTATATATGTGTGCATATATATGCATATATATATATGTATGTGTGTGTGTGTGTGTGTGTGTATATATATATATATATATATATATGTGTATACTAGCAGCATGGCCCGGCGTTGCCCGTGCTTGATTAAAAAATCACACGAATCATACAGTAATCGCTATCACTTGGCTTAAAATATTTTTGCTCTTCCTTGCCTTTAAAGGAGTGCCCTTTGCCGTGCTGATGTTGCGACATGCCTTACTTTTGCCTATCTCACACTGCGAAGTTTTTCTAAGCTCTACCCTAAATATTAAATCTGTTACGAAAAAAGAACTAAACAAAATGAACACAAAACGATCAGCTTTGAAAAAGGTCTCGTAACTGGAAAAACAGAAGGAAAAAAGGATGTTAACAACAAAAACTTTTTCACACCCAACCCAGTTCTGCGGAATCAGAATCAACGTTGAGTTTAAGCAATCGAAAGTGCCATGCAGATTTAAATTTTTCCCACTTGTGACGAATGGAGCTATCGATTTTTTTTGCATGCTAGTTTACAATCGTGTCAGTCAGTTGTTGGCTCTCACGCTGGCCAGTAGAATCTTCCTGCATATTAGTGGCAGCCAGCTATAGGCTGTCACTCTGGCCAGTACAAAATGGCCGCAAACTACATAAAAACTGCCCTAGAAGCATGAAAAATCGATTATTTCCACTATCGATGAGAGTTGGGAAATGCAAAGTCATCAGCTTGGCCTTCCCACTAACTTGGAGCATGTCCATGTAAATTTTGGTGCAAATCCGTCGAAAATTGCAGCCATTCATTATTTCATTACACACACACACACACACACACACACGCACACACACACATCATCCTGCCTTTTATAGATAGAGATATATATGTATTTATACGTGTATATATATATATATATATATATATTTATATTTATACGTATATATATATATATTTATTTATACGTGTATCTATATATGTACTTATATGTGTATATATATATATATATATATATTTATATGCGTATATATATATGTATATATATCATGTGTATTTATATGTACATATATGCGTGTATATATATGTGTATATGTGTATATATATATGTATATATATATGTATATATATTTGTGTGTATATATTTAGATATGTATATGTGTGTATATGTATGTATACATGTATATTTGTATATATATATATATGTGTGTATGTATGTATATATATATATGTGTGTGTATATATATGTATACGTATATATGTGTATATATATATATATATGTATATATATATATATATACACATATGTGTATATATACATATGTATGTACATGTATGTATATATACGTATATGTGTAAAAATATATGTATATATCAAAATGTATTATATGTATATATATATATGTGTGTATATATACGTATATATGTGTGCGTATATATACGTAATTTTTTTTTCGTATTTTGCTTTGATAAAGTCCACATAAAAGTCTACATACAAGTTTTCCTATTGTCATTTTCATTCATAAATATGTATATATCTCTATATGTGTGTATATATAAGTGTGTGTAAATATATATGTATGTATATGTGTGTATGTATATATGTATATATATATATATATGTATATATTTGTATATATATATATGTGTATATATATATATATGTGTGTATATATATATGTTTATATATATATATATATATATATATATATATATGTATGTATATATATATATATATATGTGTATATATATATGTATGTATATATATAGATGTGTATATATGCAGATATATGTATGTATATGTATCTGTATTATTACGTATCTATGTATATATATATAGATATATATATATATATGTTGTATATATATATAAATGTATATATATATATATATATGTATGTATATATATATATATATATATATATATATATATATATATATATATTTTATATATATATATATATATATATATATATATATATATATATTTATAAATTAATTGATTTAAAATATGTTTTTTCGCTACACAGTTCCAACCATGTTTCAAAAATAGAAGTTAAACACCCTGAATTTAATTTTGCAATTAAATTAAAAATATTAGTTCCATTTCATCTTCAAGCGAATTTTGGAGTAACTTTTAAAAATTACCGGGTTTTAAAGACACAGCTAAAATCACGTTTTCATGGTTACAGAATATTCTACTTAAATTGAACAAGGGATGTCTAGATTTTCCTTATGTCAGTATCATTGTATCAGTTATTAGCTTTAATTTGGTAAGGGGTAGGGATGTATTTTTTAATGAAACCTGACATCAGTTGAATGGATGTCGTCTGAATGTTTTTTTTTTAAATTGTTAACGGTAAAAAAAATTTCAACGTTTTTTTTAAATTTAAAGATTTTCGGGTTTTTTTTTTTGTTTTTTTTTCTAATACTTTTATTTAACTATGATTTGAAATATTCTCCTTTTTTAATTTTTATTTTACTACTATATTCTTTTTTTAGAACAGTTAAATGTATTAGAATCCATTATATTATGTAGGATTATTTTAACATCAAGTTTAAGTATGTATATGAGGTTACATTTTTTTTTTTTATATTTATGACTATAACAGCAAAAATGGTTACTTAATTTTGCTGATTTAGTAAACTTTTATTTTATATATAAACCTAGTGTTATAATGTTTCTCATGTAAGTACTAAGGACATGGGTCATTCAAAAGCATGGGTCATCTTATGGCATTTCATATTAATTTTATTTTACTATAGGTGTTTTTTTTTTTTTATTTGGATTCTTTTTAGTGCGTGTAGTATTATTTAAAAGAAATTTAGGTTAGAATTCATTCAATTTAACTACAATTTTAATTACAATTTCAGAATTACAACTTTAAAATTTTAAAATATTTTCATTGTTTAGTTTTAATAGACTATATACTTTAGACTTTATAACAGAAGGAAAATTACTCATAGTAAGTAAAATTATTTTTCAATATCCAAGTATATGTAAATTACAATTTTTTTTTTTTTTTTAAATTTAAATATTATTTAAGTAATATTAATGGCACTTACTACAAAACTAGCTAAGTCATTTCTCAGATTTAGTAAACTTTATTTATTAATTAATTAATTTATTTCAAATATATGTAACCTAAGTAATAAAGTTTCATATGTATGTATAAAGAACAGGTTAGAATTCATTTTATTTAACTACAATTTTAATTACAATTTTAAAATTACAACTTTAAAATTTTAAAATATTTTCATTGTTAGTTTTAATAGACTATATTACTTTATAACAGAAGGATAATTACTCATAGTAAGTAAAATTATTTTCCATATCAAAGTATATGTAAATTACAATTTTAAACTTTTATATTTAGATATTATTTAAGTAAAATTAATGGCACAGACTACAAAACTATCTAAGTCATTGCTCAGATTTAGTAAACTTTAAGTAATTAATCGAGTCTAGAAGAAACCTCAACAGAATGCAGAAAGCACTGGACGGCCGTTTAGTCCTATAATTGAAACCCGGAAATTTACATTGACAGGCAAACGTCATACCAACTGTACTAACGGGCCTCGGTGACGAAGAGGTAGCGAACTAGACTCGATATTGCGCCGCTCATTCACATATTCAGTGGTTGATCTCATCCAAGTTCTTTTATACATAGGACTGTGCCTCCGAGAGCCACGATTACCAACACCAAGCCGCTCCATCCAGAGCGTTAGAAGCCGGTTCAAGCAAGGATAGAAATTAAGGAGGATTTTAGATAATTAAGTAATTCATCGCGTTTAGAAGAAACCTCAACATAACGCAGAATGCGAGTCTAGTTCGCTACCTTTTCTTCACCGAGGCCCGTTTGTACAGTTGGTATGACGCTTACCTGTCAATGTAACTGTCCGTGTTTCAATTCTCGGTAGTGGATGCGCACTGCTGAAGTGTCCCAAATATAGGACGAAACGGCTGTCCAGTGATTTCTGCATTCTGTTGAAGTTCCTTCCAGACTCGATGAATTCCTTAATTATCTCTAATCCTCCTTAATTTCTCTGTTATATATATATATATTATATATATATATATATATATATATATATATATATATATATATATATATATATATATAATTACATACATTTATATATATATAATCATATATATCTTTCATGATTGTTTTCATGTAAGAAAGTTGCTAAAGCTTTTCTTTTTCAGTACATACACATTACTAAATTTATTTTTTGACTGCAATCGTGTCCTTGTAGATAAGATTTTTCTCTCAGGTTCCATTGTAAATGCTGGTTGTTTTGAAAAGATTACTGTGGCTGTGTGTTGAAGAGCATTTAACATTTATGCATTTTTAAATCAAGGAAAAACAATGGAAAACGATTTTTGTTTCAACGATAAAATATATATTAAAATCAACAAATACGAAACAATTTTTGTAATGTGTGAATAATAAGGAGAAAAAAGTAGTTTCCCTTTATCTGTTAGCTGAATAAGATAAAATGTAATAAAGCAAGTTTTCTGAATAGAATGTTCAAAGTTCTGTATTGAAATAGAATGTTGTATTCAGAAGAACATACAGTAAATTCAGTTGTGTGTTATTGTATAACTAACAGTGCTGTTGCAACTTGGCTTGTTCACAGAGAACTGATGGTGAATGTAATCCAAATTCTGTGTCTGTGTGTGCGCAGTGAGTAGAATGATAGTCTGTGTAGACGCGTGTTAGTTGCTGAGTTCTATTGTCTAATTTTGGAATGAAACCTTGCTTTTATTATTACCGGTAGGCTCAGAGAACAAAGGCGGGAGAAATTTTGAAAGAACACAAAGAATATCTGATTGGATACAAAATTAACAAATCGGTGATTTTATAACAAAAGCATGTTTGTGAATTAACGGTAGGAAAAATTCAGTGTGGTGAAATGCGATTAGTAAATTGACCTGTGATAATTAGTATTTATTATTTAACCAATCACAGTTGAGAAAAATGTAGGCGTGGCAAACATAGTAGTAGTCACAAGACCATAACTCGAATCATTGCTCCATTGGTCAAACAATATCAACTTAGTGTCTGCTATGATCTATGCATGTCTGAATAAAGTTTGACTGGTGTCTATCATCAGGTTACTCTGGTCCAAGTAGTGTCTACAATTCTATCCCCATCATGCCAGATTTGATGTTCAGAGACACAAATAGTACCTTTCTGTAGATTGATGAGTTGATATCAATTTTTACTATGGTATAAAAGTTGTGAAATATATGGAAGAATAATTTTCCTATCAGGCTTAGTCCGTATTTAGTCTTTTGCTTGTGCTGTATTTGTAGAATTACTGTAGTCATATACACATTGTATTAAATTGCTATTGTGGATTTAAGTAAATTTTCTCAGAAAAGAAGTTCCAGCGATGTCGATCTGTGGCACAATAAGTTTTTGCAGTTTTACATGTGCTTAACAGAAAGAGAAGAATTAATGCACAGAAATTAAAATGATATCTTAGTATACTCGAGAGCGAACACTGAATCCATCCGATATTAACTGTTTAGGGATTGACAAAAGGCATGCTGACTGGGAGTAGAGGTCGGCTTTCAGTAATAGCAAGTTTGATCTAAAATCCTTAAATGCTCAAAGGGAATAATTTTCTGTTAGTACTTTGGACAATACTCTATTGAAGAAAAAAAGATGGATAATTTATTTTTTAAATTTTATATTTGCTTTTAATATTTTATATTTGTAACTATTTTAGATAGATTAAAAAATTTTATTATTTGAGGATAAATAAGATAAGCTGTTTTGGTGTGAGGTGGGTGATTTGTGGAACGCAACGCGAAAGTATTTGACTTGGGTAGGAAAAGATTTGCTTCTTGGTCAGGGAATTTTGCCGAGGCTGCTGATGATAGGATTTTATTCAGATATTTAGGAGCCAGTAAGAATCCTTCTTCAGTGGCCATCTTAGAAATTATTTTTTTCATGATTTCCGAGTGGAACGAATGTCAGACAGTTCCCACCCACATTTTAATTGTTCTCTAGGTTTTTCCCGTTGAGAAAAATCACTACATATCCATGTGAACTCACTGGACTTAGGGATTTGATAAATGGCTTTATATGTTCCTTGAACATTTTGATGCTTGAATTATACCAGAATGTACTAAACCGGTTTTTAAGTTCAAAGTAGCTGTCGTCTATTTTTCTACAGTTACGATCCGGATTTTTTTTATTTCTTCATATTTTCTACTTGATAACATAGTCCAGCTCGTTGCAGTTTGGAATAATGTTGACATGCCTTCACTTCTTTCTGCCAAAGAAGCAGCACAGCTTATGGTAAACCTTAGTAAATCGGTGATATACCATCACAAAGCACCTGATCTAGTGTTATATTTGGTTGCTATGACAAGATTACATCCTGAGATGTATGCAGTTTATTCTAGTAATGAAATGGACCTAAATAATAACAAAAACTACTGCTCAACACATCAAACCAACGTAAATTGACATCACCCAAAAACAGCATCCAGTAATTGACATCAAAGACCAACCAACAGCTGGAGAATTAGTAATCTGCAAGTCTAAACCAACCCCAAAAATGGAAAAGAAAAAAAAAGATACTAAGTATTTTTCTATATGGCACTGAAATCTTTTAAAAAGTAAAGGTTAATTTTTTTTTTTTAAATGAGAAAGTGACAAGTATTCAGGGTGGACAGTGCACATCTGATTGGGGACTCTGGGTAGTGCTTTTTTGCTCTTGTTATCTTACCAACATTTGCTTTTGTCTACCTACATTTATGTGTTACAAATTAAACCAAGTACAAGTAATTAAAGGAAGAAAATTTTTTGCAGATTTTGATGTCATTCTGGGGTCTTATTTTTTTTTCCTTTTTTTTTTGTTAATGAGCTTTAAACTTCTGTGCACTTCCTTAGGATTCCTTAGATATGTTATTTATTTTTGAATTAGGTTTCACCTAAGAAATTATTTAATTAATACAGTAAAACTGATATTTTTTAAGAGAAAAATATCAGTTTTGTTGCAATATTTTTCTTCTTTTTTTTAACAGACAATCGGTTTTATTAACAATTTAAAACCAATATTTTCTAAAAGAAATATCAGTTTTAACTATTACTATATTAATTTTCTTGATTAGAATTGATTAAAGAACATGTATTTATATAGTAAATAAATACAGTATCTATGAAGTAATGTTTATTCACAAAAATACAGTAAACATTCATCAAAGAAACCTGAACCTTAAATAAGAAAAATAACACAATGAAACCAATATTTTATTTTTATTAATACAATACATTTTCTTAAAAATCCATATATGCCATTTTTTAAAATTTTAAATAAATAAAAATAACACAATGAAGACCTATAATTTCTTTACCTGAAGAAACTATTTGTTTTATTAAATGGTTCTTTTTTATTTTCCTTAGCAAAAGTTTAAGATGATCAAGTGCTGTTACTACTACCATTGGCATTTCCTTACCAATCATGACTATAAACAACCAAAGATATAAACCTAAATCCCTTAAACTTTCTTTCTCCAACATTCATGGTATTTGTACCAACTTCAGCAGGGTCGAATCATTCCTCTTCAAAAAGTCTCTGGACATCCTAGCACTCTGCAAAACTAACCTTAACTCTTCAATCCCCTCCTCTGATTTCTCAATTCCTAGCTACCTTCCTCTCCTTAGAAAGTCCACATGCATGGTCTGGCTATAAAACTCTCTCTTGAATCTCCAAACAATTTGTACATGTGTCTCCATCTCTCTCTACTTAATCAGTTATCCCTTCTTTCTATACCATTCCACTTACTCTCAAGACTGTTGCATGCTAGATAGTATCTCTGATACTATAGATATGGCCATCTTCCTACATCTGTCTGCAAATATATTTGTGTTTTGTGACTTTAATGCCCACCATACCAAGTGGCTTAAACACTGTCACTGACCTCGCTGGCATCGAAACCCTTAACTTCTCAATCACACAATCTCTCACATTTGACTTGCCCACATATTTCTGACGGAAACGCTTCTTTTAATCTCTTTTTTTACCTCTATCCAAAACACTTGTCATACTATGAAGCTCTGCCCTCTTGGCAACTCTGAACATGTGGTAATGTCTGTAAATATGTCCTGCTCCCCCCACCAGCCAAGAACCTCTGACCAACAGAATATCTTTCTGTTATCAATGAGCAGGTTGGGACTCCTTCCATGATTTCCTTTGTGACATCCCTTGGAATGACATTTTTAATCATCCTGTTCAAAAATGCAGTCTGAATTCTCCTACTGGGTGAAAGCTGGCATCGATGCTTTCATTCCAACAAGGAAATACAAAGTTAAATAATGTTCATCTCCTTTGTTCTCACCTGCATGCTTGACCACTATAGCCAACATGCATCACTTCTTCCAGCTATACCAGATTGCAACAGATGTCTCTTTGTCTCTGCTTGTAACAAGTGCAAGCATGTCCTCAATAAAGCAGTTACTGTTTGCTGATAGAATGAAACAACGTATGGCATCTTGCAAGTTCACTTCTAGAGATTATTGGCAGTTCTCTGAACAACAGCAAATCCTCAATATCTCCTCTATTCAATCCATTCAAAGTTCTGACATCTACAGCAGATAAGGTTGAGTGCTTTGCTCAGAAATTCTCTTCCAACTCTTGACTCATCTGGAGTACCCACACCTGATTCCCCCACCTCCCCAGAACTGAGGCTATAATGAGTGATATCTGTATAACCCCAGCACTGATCTGATATAATTTCTAAATTAGACTCCCATAAAGCAAGTGGAAGTAGCTGTTGTCCTAAATAAATGTGCTCCCAAGATGGCTCCAGTCTCTACAACTATTGCCTCCTATTGACAAACAGACATGCCTCCAGGTCCTTTCACATGAATGCGGGTGTACCCCAATCCTCTATCCTGGGTCTATCTTCATCAACGATCAGTTCCCAATGAGGAATTTATGCAGATGACACTATCATTTACTCCTGTCTCAATAGCAAATCCATTAGAGCTGACAAAATTAACCTGACCGCTGCTCTTGAAAAGTGCCTCCAATCAGTGGTTAACTGGGGCAGGAAATGGGGTTTAAATTTTAATGCCTTCAAAACTAAACTGTTTAAAAAATAACCCATCATGCAGCCATCTTATTAGGATTCGACCCTTAAAGTCAATCCTTTAAAGTACTTACAGGTCGCAACATAGAGAGATGAAATTTAAATTTTTATTATTGCATTATTCCAAAATTTTAACACATCAGCAGATAGCTATTAATGTCAACAACTGAGCATAAATACTTACTAATTAAAAAAAATTAGTAATTAATGTTTAATTATTAAACATTAATTATTAATTTCTGTAGTTATCGATAATATTAAAGTTTAATATTATCGATAACTACATGTTTTTTTATAAAAGTTTAAAAAATAACCATAAATACGTAAAAAATGTGTATATTGTCAAAAATTCCTTTTCCCACAATATAGCTATTTGTGCTGTTATAATGCTTATTATCTAAACAATAATAATACTGAATATTTTTTTAACATTTAAAATAGATTTAATTACATCTCCCTTGATAGCTGTATGGCGGCATAGCTGGGGCACAGCCAGCTGTCTTTGGTCAGGATCGATCCTGATATCGGAGAATAAGCCGTCAGCCCACACTCGTCGGTCGTTGATGGCGTTTGACATAGCAGCTGGTCTTTAAGTTGACCTCTTCAACTATGACCTCTCTTACCCACGTTGTGATTTTTGATTTTAAGAGAGTCGAGGAGAATTATCACTGGGGTATCTCAACCAAGCTAACCCAAGGAGTTGAATACGCACAGTCAAAATTAAAAATAAACTAGACGATGCCTGAATAAATTACTATATGATGTTTATATTGAAATAAAAAAAATATTTACAGTTCTTTTTTTTTTCTTTTTCTTCTTTTCCCAATCCGTTCCTAATATTTGGCGATGGAACGAAAATTTCGGGTAACTTCTTTAAGGGTGGCCGGACTTGACAAATGGATTTATCTTCAAGTACTGTTGTTTGTTCTTCTTTCCATAACGGCACAAGGTTATCGTTGGAGTTTTTCTTCTTCAGGAGACAATTATTATTATTATTATTAGGTTGGCAAAATAGCGTTATGGCAAAGAAATCTCTTAACTCCCCGACCGCAACTTCAACTAACTGGGCACTTGTATTTATGGGTGTCCCTTCCAACTGACTGGTGTGGTGCGGGAAAATAGGTGGGTTTTATGCAAATCTCCTAAAATTCGACCAGTCTCCTTCTCTCATTTTCTATTTGACGCTTCCAATTTCGGAAGATCTCGTCTTTCGGGAGAAGCCATTATACGACGTCAGCCTTCCTGACGTCATCTTCTGCCTTTACAATTGCACATTCTGTTTTCATAATTATAATTTTTCTCAGGGAAATTTTGGCTGACAACTTTCTCAGCACGTATACATCGGACACCTTTCAACAGACGACTTTAAACTCTGGCCCCTAAACGTGCCAGCTGTGTCTCGCTGAATAGTAACAATCGTATCGTGTAACTTTTTCAACCTGTTCTCAATAACCTGGGAAAATAAATCCCTTTCTGACAAAAAAGTAAAATCTTTTTCTTTAACCTTTTTCGTCCGTATGCTATGTTACAGCTGTCGCGATCTGTTAATAAAAAACTAAAGTTTTCACAGAAATTCCGTACGATATTTTTTGCAGTTGTCGCATCAGAGTTAAAAATAACTCTAATAAAAATATTTTATGAAAAAGAATTCAATTTAAAAATTAAAATGCAAGAGAAAATAACATTTTGAGATCAGTTCTTTGATTCTTTTTTTTTTATACACAGAAGTGCGAAAAAGACTGAACTGATAGTGAAAGAAATGATGATGTTGATAGTAAATGTAAGGATAAAGGTATAAAGGATGAGTGGAGAGATACAATGCCATAAAATCAAAGCGTAATAAAAAAATAAAAAAAAATTTGGATGTTGTAATTGTCACATTTTCATTGCATAGTCTGAGAAGGCTTCTCTCAGATTTCACTGACAAACTTAAGGAATATTCATTCATTGTTATATTAAGCGTATGGTGACAGAAACAAGAAGAAACGACAGACGTTTAAGAAGTAAATTGTATCAACAAAAATACAACTAATGGTGAAGTGGTGTGAAAGTCTCTCGTTGAAAGAAAGGGATAAGTAAAGCCAACCGCAGAGGCTTACGGTAGAAGAGGGTGGGTGAGTCGTCCTTGGAGATGAGAGGCCAGTTATCTTTGGGTGTGCAGGTGGCGTTCTGACGTGCGAGTAAACGCTGGCTCTTGTGCCGACTGACTGACCAAGATGTCCCTTTGATGGGATTTTACGTTCTTTTCGTAGGCTTTTCGGCTTTATAGATGAACCGATTAAGCTGTTTGTTCGTCTTGTGGTCGGCCTCATAGTTTGCTAGGGCAACGTTTGGGTGAATCTGTCGCAGCAAAGCGTTTATCAGCATGCTGTAAGCATCGAGGTCGTCATTGGAAATGTTCTGGTTGGGTAGTTTGGGCAAACCAATGTTGGGGTGTCCACCAATAATGACGTAATGCGGCGAAATTCCATTTGTGTTGTTGGCGGTAGCGTTGATAGACAACACAACAGATTCGAGGACGCGATGCGGGGAGGTTGGACACTGGGTCCGAGACTGTTCAGGAAACGCTACAGGGGGACAAGACATCAGCGCCAGTCTATCCCCTATCAAGAAGTAAATACGGCGCTCCCGGTGGCAAACATCCTTGTTGATGGAACTTGGTGTTAAGCGCTGATTGATACTGGCTGTTCACGGACGATTGTGGATGCGGATCGGTGCCGGTCTTGGAAGAGAGTGACGGTGGACGTCGTGACTATTGAAGGCATGTCCCGTCCATGTTGCGGTGTAGGAGTGGTAACTGTATCCACGGAGGAAGGTGCTTCTGCCAAGATCAACGCTTTGGTGGTGCTGGGATTTGACCTGCTATTGGGGATTGATGCCATAACAGCATTGGGAGGCGTTGCTGTTGGGCCATCGGGCTGAATACAGATTGGCAATGGGAGAGCAGCCAAGTGTGCAGCCACCCATGTGGACGAACTAAACGCAGGCCAAATCATGTCCATCCACAGGAACAGTGGTCACCCAGGATTGCGGCGCACTACCTACTACGCCAAGAGAGTCTGTCCGTCAACGACAAAAGCAGCCGTTAGATCAGCTATACGGGCGTGTGAAGAATGTCAGTCTATAGACTCCGCACTAACTCACTGGCAAAAAGGAAAGCTTGAGGTAAGCGGAAACTGGCAGTGACTGGGAATGGATATCACCCACTATGGTGCCCATCATTTCTTAACGGTGACGGACTGCGGCCCGTCGCGTTTTTCAATTTGGAAGCAGTTGGCGAGACAAGGCTCGGTGGCCGTGATTCGCCAGCTGAAAGCAGTGTTTCTCGAGCAGAGCCCCCCACCCTACCTTTGCGAAGAATCACCCGTCGAAAACGACCGTCACCGGGCTGCCACCTTTGTGATCATGAGATCAGAGAGGGGTGTGACGAAAGACATGACTTATCTCGAAGTTCAAAATGAGTGCGAACGTGTCTTGCCTGCAAAGTAATGAGGAAAAGAAATATGGCCGCTATCGAAGACAAAATTATGCGCGCCGATCTCGTCCAAAACGAGACGACATTCGCACACATGCAAATGTCAGTCGTATCAGACTGGCATAAAAAGCGAGATGCCAGCATCACGATGAGAAGGTTGGAGTCATTCGGCGGACTTCATGCAATAGAGTTGGACGCATGAATTGACTGACGGACAAAGTCAGAGTAGGCGCGGCGGTTGTGTAACGGCCGAGAAAGGGAGTCTCGCAATCCATTTCCTTGAGGCGACCGACGACGAAGGAAGAACAGCTGGTCTGCCGGCGAACGGCGCTCTGCACCTTCTGACCCAACTCAGTCACTTTTTTTTCTTTTTGTTTACTACACGGTCCATTCAGAGTTCATGTCCTCATAGACCGTATAAAGAACGTTCTTTACTGTGCGATGTTGTTCGATGTTGCCGGAACTTTGTGGAACGTGAATCAGAAGATCTGGTTTTAGGAAGATTATAACAATATGCTGAAGTCATACCAAAGTTTTTAAAACTATTGAACTTATTAACAAGAAAAATCTCAAGTTGATGTTAAAAATTGCCACAAAACATTTTGTTATATTTAAGACTATGGAATGATATGTCTCTAATTCGTATTTAGATACATTTATTTTTAATTTTTCTAGTTGAATTGTTCGCCTGTATTGTATATGATCCATTATTGTACATAATTAGTTTACAATAAAATTTGTATGAATACCACCTTATGGAAATTAAGGTATAGTAGAGTGGGGCCCCGTGTCGACTAGAACGATCCACTATGGTGAGCATATATGAAAGATGGGGAGGTCCAACAATGTCGATATGCAAATGAGTGAATCTACCATCAGGTCTCTGGAATTTATCAATGGGCGATTTTGTACTTTTCCAGTTTTGTGTTTTTCATACTGAATGCATTGTTGCGTCAAAGTTTTTCAGTGGATATGTTCGACCATACAGAACGATGTTATCACTTTGGCTCGTCTGTCAGGATGTGATAATCCGTGAAGGTAGTTGAAGATTTTCTTACGTAACGATAAAGTCGAGGGTAACTTTTTCCTTGCCGCATGTCCGAAAGGGATGGATAAGCTTTCAAGTTGGAGTGCAGTATCTTCCTTGACTTGTAAAAGTGCAGAGTCTTTCTTTTTGTGTTATGAACCTAGTCGTAATACACACCCTGCTCATTTTTACACCTTCTTTTTTCGTATCAAATAGCTTATTTTTCCTAGAGATTTTTAGTATTTTGCGAAACCTGTGGTTGTTGAATGCTCGCCAAATTCGAGGTCGGAGAGAGGAGGAGAAGAAACGCAGGCCTCTTTTTTGTCGGTACCTTTTTTTTTACTTGTATTCTTACTTCTGGCTTCTTGCGCATTTCTACTCTTGGCATTCTGTCCTTACTTGCTGCCTGCATGTCATCCAGACTTAAATAATCTATTCCGCATACTACGGAATATACTACGGGAGGTTTCGACATCGGACTCGACCAGCAGATACGCAACGCCAGCACCGGACACTGGATCTGACTAACAATGTCACAACGCCAGCACAACATCGCATCGATAACGCTCAGCCCTGACCAGCTACTGTCGACGATAACGTTCCTGATCGGCACTGACCAGATTCCTGTCGCCAATACGTCCCGGTTTGTCACGACCAGAACGGCCACACCTTTCTTCGTTCAGCCGACCGGGGTCCACTACAATAGCAACCTTGAGTATATCACTTTCTTCGAGAGGGGTAGTTTAGTGGGTTAGCCAATCTGTATCGGTGACAATTACAAATTAAACTGACCCCGATTTAGTAAAAATAATAATTTCTACTAAATCAAAGTCAACAATAAGAAAAATAATCAAATAGGCAGATATTTGTTTTAACAGAAAATATTTTTATATGACTGTAACACTTCAAGTTCGATCCTGGTTCACAACAAACGGCAACAGATGTAACTTTTCGTCACAGTCAACCTGGGGTGGATCCTGGTTTGATCAACGGAGTGATACAGATTCCTCGGGTGCCCCCCATGGCATCCTTTTGTCATTTACTATTAAGGCAGTGCGGTTGAACTCTATGCTTGCTCCATGGCGGTGAAGCCAATCTTCTCCTAAGATCGCCTATGTGCATAGGTCTGGGGTTATATAAAACTTCTGGACGCTCTCCATCCATCCTATTCTCACTGGAAGTTTCAACATTCCCCTTATTTTCATAGGGGGCCCCGCTTACCTGAGTGACTTCTATGTCCGCCTTCCTCATCCAACCCCTATACCTCAAGCACCTATATTCTCTCTATCCTTTAGCAGCGAGACCGATGCCCCAGTATCTATGAGGGCCCTCACTACTAAGCCTCCTTCTCCTGTGTTAATACAGGAAACACCCTGGCCTTCCTCCTTCTTCTAGGACCTCGGTTCTCTGCCCAACCGGCAATGGGTGCTGGTAGTTGTATTCTTCTATCATTATCCTTAAGAGGGTTCTTTGTTCGCCTTTCTCGTCTGGGTGTCTGTGTTTCTATCTCATGCGCCATACCTCGTTGAAGACAATTTCTTTTCAGATTGGCATTTCGTTCCCACTTGACCACATGCCCAACGCCTCATCCCTTTCCTTCTTATATGGGCCACCCTCCCTCATACTTCTGGGGCGTCCCTGTGGCGTTTCCCTGGCTCCCTTTTCCGGGGTCGGCCTGCTTGGTTTGGGGTGGTGGGACATCCTTCCTAAGCTCACAACACTTGGTTTTGTGCTCTTCTTGCCGCATCACGCGCACTGGTAATCATTGAAGTCGTGGGGCAATCACCACTTCGTTGGGCAATCTACTGCCCTGTGGTCTTCGTCCAACAGACCAAGCCGTATCTACTGGGCGCGGGTTCAAAAAATCCATGCTCTTTTCCAAGAACCTCTTTCCCCTCATCGGGCTCCTCCTCTCGCTTAACCATCCGATTCCACGTGGGGGATCTTCTTCCGTCCCCCTTCCTGCTTACCTCCCAACTCTGTCCTTGTAGTTTCTTCTTAACCTTTTCTCAAATCCCTTGACTTTCTCTAGCCAGGGCCACCGACGCTAATAATTTCAAGGCTCCCTTTTCAGGACATCGTGGCGTATGCGCTCCTCACTAAGCGCCTCCACGTACAAATCAGCCAATTGGGCCTACATCACAGCATTAGCCCTCACGACCTCTGGGAAAGCCAAACTAGCCAATTTATTTGCTATCCCCAAATCTTTTCATTTAACTGGGTCAACCTCAGAAGAGCCCTCATTAGTGTTACTTGACAAGTACACACGTTATATTATAGTTGTTTCATATTTATGAATTTTCTTGATCACGTGGGATGCTCGAAAGAATGTTTACCATTTTTTTTTTTTTTTGGCGCGTTGAACTCTGAATAGGTCAACTCGGGGTCAACCGTTCTATCTCAAGTCTAACCTACCCACGTTGTAATTTTGATCTGAGGTAGACGAGATCAATCAGGCGTCGGACCGTAGTGCAAGATGAGTCTAGACTGGAGGTGATATCGCACAAGCGTAAAGAAAATGAAGCAAATAAAAACCCAAGAGGTTCAAGTATATTAAAAGTAAGAAATTAACTTTTATCCGTTTGTTATATAAAGGAGTGTTTTTCTACCAACCCGTTTTCTACGGAGTGTGACGCTTTTACTCTTCTTAGGCAAGTTCTGGTCGTCTAAGTCAACTGGTTTAGTTTTTAAGTGCTGGCTTAGCTTCGTTCGTCAGTATAACTTGCTATTGGTAGGATAGGCGAAGTCGGAGGTCGTGAAATCTCTCGGTCAGCTTCTGTGAGGCAACACTCTGATTCCTGCTACTCGAACTGCAACTCCAACTCACGAACTCGAACTGACTGACTGACTGTCGAACAGCCCGAGGGCGTTCGTTTATATGGATACCGACCAAAAACCAGTGCGGGATTAGACGCAGTCTAAGGTTTTCGGTAAATCCCGATTTCTGTTGTCAGACCAGGAATTTTTGATTACTTCCCATTTTAGAAAATTAATCACTTTCCATTTTGGGGGGATCCCTTCGTCTGTGAGGAGAGGTTAGAGGAGAGCTATCCTCCTAAACTCCCCCTCTCACATTGATACCTCGTATCAATCCCTTCAGTGGGCGTTAATAACTTTCCCGTCCTTCTCATCAAATTACCTCCGCCTATCACCATTTCTACCACTCGACCAATGGCACCCCGGCCGTGCGGGCGTGGCTAAGCTGGCCTCATTAAAATTATAACCCAGAATTTTTTTGTTTACAAAATTCTTTTTTCCATCGGCCAAAATTATTACGAATCACACATTGCCACTTAAAATGTCTCAGATCTTTTGGTCACTCTGCATCTTCTTAACCAGCATTCTTTACAAATTCCATCAATCACTTGTCAAAGTCTGCCACCTGATCCCTTCATGAAGTTAGCGTTTACCGGAACCCTTGGCTTCTTGAGAAAATAAATTTCTTTATCTCCCAAATCGCAATTCTTCCGAGATATTTTTCTAATGCCAAAATTTTATAATCACCACATGGTTACTTAACGTGTCGGTACTGAAAATGACATTTTGGAAATGTAAATAATATCAATTCTCTTTACCCCGTATCCTGAATATTTTCTCATGCCGAAATTTTTCACCACTTTTCGACTTGCCGGCACTTAAAAGTGATATCTTGGGAAGATAATTAATATTGATTCTCTTTACCTCGTATCGGCAAATCATTTCGGAATACTTTCTCATGCCAAAATTTTTATAATCACCATCACTATATACGTCACTTGATATCTCAACGCTTTTTCTGAATCTCGTGTTTTTCTCGGCAAGCACTTTTACAAACACCATTAATCAACTGTCAAAAGCTCACATATGGACTTACTGTGCCAATTTACGGGTCTCTGAGAAAGTAACTCGATTTTATTCTTAAGTAAAAAATAAAAAAATGAAAATTTCGGGGTATCTTCTTTTCCTTTCTCATTATTTTTTTGTTTTAATTTCTATGGTTAATTAGTTAACCAATTACCATAGCTAAATAGCATCACAATCATGTTAGTTGTAAAAAAAAAAAAACAAATAAATACAGATAAACCCGGTAACTGTGAAATAATAATACATATATAACTTCAAACAATAATATATATAGTAAATTACATAAATAATAATAATTGCAAATTATATTATATTATAATATTACTTTGAGCAATATTTACATTTTTCAGTAAAACGTAAAATCCGTTATTTTTTGGAGCATCGTCTTTCCATGAGTTCAGAATGCATTTTTCAAAATTATACATTGAGAAGGACAGATAGAGCTGATTTAATACTACTAAACGCAGTCAATCAATTACTATTTGAAGGGCGAATGATACTTAGCCGCATCATTTGACTAAATTCAAATCTGGTATCAAACATTGCATTTTGCATGAACAGGTGGACCATTAATGACAATATGTTAAGTTACACTGTGACCACAATGTTCTCTGTGAAAAGTTGGTTTCATGATATCAGGAAATTTTTTTAACGTTGGATACACAAGGCGCTTGCTACAGTGAAAAAAGTGGAAAAAGATTATGGACCACTCTTTTACTGCTTACGTTTGTTAGGGGATCGCTAAAGCAACGCCTTTTGATATCTATCTCTTTTTGTTTTATGCGCCATGTTTTTTCAGGACTTAGGCGATCATGACTCTCCACCTCCCTCTTGCAGCTCTCAACAAGTTCTTTCCTTCTTCTTCCTCCCCCAGACCACGTTCTGTCATCCACTTGCTTAAGTCTGCCAGGTATGTCACGCGTTGTTTTACTTTGTCTCTCTTTCCCTCTATTCGACCCGTGAGTATCAGATTCTCCAGGTCCTCCTTCCTCATTATGTGTCTCAGAAACTTCAGCTGCCTCTTCTTGATATTAAGTATAAGCCTTGTTTTCAACCTAAATTGCTCACACGCTCGGTCCATGATATCCTTAGCATCCTTCTGTAGAACCACATCTCTGTTGCCTCGAGTCTCTTCTTCATCTTTGAGGAAATCGTCCAACAGTTGTTTCCGTAAAGAAGGACATAACAGTTCAGTATTCTTTTCTTTGTTACCAAAGAAATCCTCCTGTCTTCCCAGCTTTTGGAATGTGTCCTTGGCCATCCCAATACGCCTACGGATCTCAGTGTCGTGCTTACCGTCCTCTGATAAGACGCTACTCAGATATTTAAATTTCCGCATCTGCATGATTCTAGTGTTCCCGACCTTCAAAGCGCATTTCGGGCTCATCCTCTTACTGACGATCATGCACTCTGTCTTCTTGTAGTTTATGCTTAGTCCTTTCTTCTCACTCTCTGTCACTAATTTCTGTAGGAGATTTTGTAATTTCTTTTCCGTGTCTGCTGCGTATCTTAAATTGTGGCCGCCAATGCTAAATCCCGGTAAGGTTTCCAATTCTTTCAGAATTGCTTCGCTGTATAGGTTGAACAGGATGGGTGAGGAGACGCATCCTTGCCTTATGCACCTTTCTATTTTTGTTAACCATAGAAATTAAAAACCTGTTTTATTAGACAAGGCGAGAAACTATTTATACCGAAAGACAGACTGAGCGACATTAAAAAGAAGAATTTATTTTATTTACAAAAGAAAGATACTTTTCGCAAAAACAGAAAATCATTAAAAAAAAAAAGCGAGACTGTGATTCTGTCAAATTGATTAATGTCACGATAAGAGAGTGACGCATCAAACGAAACAGAATTTTAAAAGATAAACAAAGCTGGCTGACGCATGCGACCGTGGAGAAAATTAAACTTGAGATCACCCTGGAGAATGGCCATTAATTATCTTTCAGAGATATCATTTAATTTTGGTTCTTGGGTCCAGCGAAGGTGTATGTACGAATATTGGCATGAGAAAGGAAATCGCGGATGAAAGTGTTATTATTACTTTTTCAAATTGTTGACGTCAGACACAGAGTTGTCGAAAATAGGCATCTGATGATAAGAGAATTTTAAGACATGAGAAAAAAAAAAGAATAAACATGACCACCCAGTTGACTAAGTGGATTTAGGATGGGATAAAGAATTAATTGGCAATCTGGGATTTGTAAATGTTTTGGCCGAAGGAAAAGGAAAAAGAAAAAAAGGATTTTGTAAACAAAATTTTCGATAATAATTCTAAGAGTGCCAGTCTAGCCACGCCCACACTGCCGAGAGATCATTGGCTAACTGGTAGCATGGGTGATAGGCGGAGGTGAATGTATGAGAAAGACGGAGAAGTTGTTAACACCCACTGAGGGGATTGGTATGAGATACCAATGTGAGAGAGGAAGAGTCTAGGAGGATAACTCTCCTCCGACCTTCCCTCACGGACGAGGGAGAAACCCCCGGAATGGAAGTGATTAATCTTCCAAAAATGGGAAGTAAGTAACTTTTCCTGGCCTAAGAACAAACAGAATTCCTGTTGGGAATTCAGAACTGTCAAAGAACCTAAACCACGTCAGGCCCCACGCCGGAGTTGATCGGTGTCCATATAAACAAACGTCTCGAGGCAGCTGATCAGAGTTTTCGCAGAGTGCGAGACACGGTCGGAGTTACAGAATCAGAGTGTTGACTCGCAAAAGCTGACCGAAAGATTTCCACGTTCTTTTCGACTTAGTTTTCCTACCAAAAACATGTTTTTATTGACGAACGACTTAAGCTACCATAACTCGCTTAAGAAACGAATAAACTGTCACGAATCCATATAAACGGACCGGGAGAGAAACACACTTTTGTATTCAACAGATAGATAAAGTTAATTTTTATTTCTCAACATATTTGAACCCCGTGAGCTTTTTTTATTATTTTTCTTTCACTTACGCTTGTGCGGTATCACCTTTACCCCGGATTCAGCTTGCACTACGGCCCGATGCCTGATTGATTTCGTCTACCTAAGATCAAAGTCACAACGTGGGTAGGTTAGACTTGAAATCAAAGCAGTTACTTCGGTGAGCAGGCGTTGGAGGCGAGCTGAGAACGACAAAGCTGGTATCGAACCGGAAACGACATGATCGACCAGAACACTGGCTGGTGGCAGCGTCAAGGAGTCAACCCCAAAACGCTGGTGGAAGAAACCTTACATTTTCGCGCCGCAACTTGGAGTTGACCACGAGCCGACGGCGCAGTGTTATATATTGACGTCGCGACCAGTGGACGTCACATATTGGCGCTGGACTGCGACCGCGACCACCGATGAGTGTCACATGGTTATGAGCAAAAGGATGAGCCCAAAATACAAATGAAAAATTGAAGATACCAAAATTAGACAAGTACAACAATTGAAATATCTGGGAAGTGTTTTAACAGGGCGGAAAGTGCTATACCGAAATCCGAAAGCGCATTCGGATATCGAAAGATGCCTTCCAAAAGCCAAGCTCAGTATTAATATACAGGAAAATTTCGTTAGAAAAAAATAAAAGAATACTAAACTGTTATGTAATATCAGTCCTCTTTTATGGCAGTGAGCAAGGACGAAGTTTTAGAGAAAATGATAACAAAAAGACCCTTATACTTAACATGAAGAAGAGATAGTTGAATTTCCAGGGCACATAATGAGAAAAGTGGACTTGGAAAATTTGATACTGACAGGACGGACAGAAGCCAAGAACAGAGAAAAACAACGTATAAGCTACTTAGCTAGCTTGAGTAATCTAATGGCCGGAGAGATAACAAAAAGACAAAAATAATTACGAGCTGAAAAAACAGAAAACTGTGGGGACTCCATTCATCGCCAAAACAGAATATTAAGACATTTTGACGGTCGTCTTCGAGTAAAGAATCCAGGAGGTTGGCAGTGAATATTTCGGAGACAGTAGGAAAGGTAATGCAGGTTTCGCAGTGGATATCCCAGAAAAAAAAAAAAGCAGACCGTAGTTCTTCCGTCTGTCAAATTCGCCTGACAAAAAGGTCGGTCATTCCGGTTTCGTAAACAAAGATGGCCGCCTTTATACACGACGGATACAGTGTTCTGCGGCTTCTGATTGGTCAAACTTCTATTGGTAGACTATAAAGGGAATTAAGTCATTTTGAATCGCTCACTAGTTACGTACATATATACCCCGTTGTTCTGTTTGTTATTTACTAGTATTATGGTGTTGCGTATTGTTTTGTGGCGTTTTGTGGCGTTTTGTGTTTTTCAGGAAAGAAAAAGTATGTCAGACATTGTTATTTTCTATTCATTGTTGGAACTGCTTGTGGGGAATACCCTCCCGCTATGGCGGAGGTGACCCAAGAAAAACAGCCTTTGGACACTACTTCTTCAGCACCATCTGCTTGGGTGGCGGAAAGGCCGCAAAAAGGCCCTGAATATTACAAGAGTCGGCGGGAGCTCAAAGAGTTCATGACAAAAGATGAACTCGTACCAGTGCCGTCGGTCATGGAACGGTGGAGAAAAGGACAATCTCCATATTGACGGTGGATGTTAAGACCAGGAAGTTCATACCGGTCAATAGGGAGCCGATGGAGGAAGCCCTAAAGGATCTAAAGATCAGAGCTAAGGTCTTGGCGCGTAGATCGAACGCGTTCTAGGACGTGTTGTTGGCATCTGATGAAAGCTGCAAAGGCGCTGGCCGGTTGCACCCTCACTACAAAGACATTTAAGATGCAAACAGAATATATGGGGACGAGGAAAACGCGGATTATCCTGCATGATGTACCCATGTTTATCACTGAAGACCAGGTGGGTGCCTTCTTTTCGGATTATGGTCTAGTAGAGGGGGTATCGGCCATAAGGAGTAAGGCGGGGATAGCCACTGGTGATATGGAGGTCATGGTGACCTTAAACCGCCAAGGATTTAAGGATATCCCCAATACAATTTTGTGCAGCAAAAGAAGGATTTTTGTGGTGGTTGAGGGGCGCCGGCCCTGCTGCTGGGTGTGTGGTGAAGCTGGACACCTGGCAAAGTTGTGTCCGACCAAGAAGCCGGCACCATCAGAGAAACAGGCATCGGTACCTTCACCAGTGATGCCCGCAGAAGGAGGGAAGAAAGCGGCCAGCAGCGAGTGGACGGAGGTGGTGAGAAAGAAAACAAAAGTGGCAACTTCATCTCCCAAGCAGCAGAAGCAGCAGCAGGAACTCACGGAGAAGGCTGAAGTCAGTCAGCAGCAGAATGCTGATGCAAACAAGGAAGAGGTGGCTTCCAAACAGCAGGAACAACGGCAGGAACGAGTGGCCGTCAAATCCAAACAAAAACCGGAGAGTCCCAGTAAAGAGGCCGCTAAACAGAAGCAGCAGCAGCAGGTGCAGCAACAAGTGTAGCAGCGGCAAGAAAAGCGGAAGAAGTTGCAGGAGCAACAGCAGCAGCAACAACAACAGAAGCAACACCAACAGATGGAACAACAGCAACAACAGGAACAAGATCAACAACAGATGGAGGTAGAACAAATGCCTCCTCCTAGTGCCTCCGTATTTAACAAAAATGAGGAGGAAAAAGAAGTGACACCAAGTCAGCGCAGCAAGGAGGATGGACACTCAGACACCTCGGGGTCCCAATCCTTCCCGGCATCCCCGAATCTGGCGGAATCCCAAGTGAGGAGTCGTTCCTCTTCCCCCTCCCGGGTTTCGTCGCCCTCCCCGTCAGCCTCCTCCTTAGGTTCTTTATCCACCCCACCTGGCACTTCCCCCCCACTGCTCACATCTACCCCTTCCTCACCACTCCCAGATAAAAGGAAAAAGAAGAAAAAGAGGTTTTTTCCTGGGCCTGACTTAAGGTGGATAGGAAAGAGCTAGAGAGGGACATGTCTTCACACAGAAAAGCCAGACTAGGTCCACTCTTCAAAATAACGACGGTGGATGGCAAATCTATAGAAGATCCCCGCAATTTCCCGAAGGCCCCTGGTCTCACTACTTGTGTTAGGGACACGGGGGGAACTTAAAAATATGGTACTTCCTAGAGGAATGTAGGAAGGTGTTCCCGGACATAAGAATCATGGAGACAGGAACACCAGAACTGAAAAAAATGTCACATTTCTGTGCAGGGAGGGTCCCCGTTTTGCTCTATCCCTCTGTATATAGGGCAGCGAAATTAACCTTCCCTATGGACGTTGGCGGGATTGTCCCAGACGGTCGGATGACGACCGATTTAGGCACTGGAAGCCTGGGACATTCCGTCGGGGTCCTTTCACCCACAGATTTCCGCTCCGTATGTGAGTAGGTTTTTGCTGTTTTTATTTCTTTGCAGGCTTAGAAGATGTCAATCAAGTTAGCGACGCTGAATGTGAGGGGCTTAAGGGATCAGGGTAAGGCTGCCCGCCTGCTCCGGGACCTTCTGTCCCTTGATGTGGATGTTGCCGCGATCGAAGAGACCCACTTTGTTTGCAGTTCCGATGCGTGTGTGCTGGAGGATGACTTTGTTGTCTATTCAGCATATGAGGACCGGTTTGCCAGAGATGTTTCTTTGCTTGTCAGACGTACTCTTGATGCGAAGGTGGACCTTGTGCATACCGATGCCGAGGGCCGGTTGATCGTGGCCGATATTGCCGTGAAAAGCGGTTCGTTCCGAGCCGTTGTGGTTTATGCGCCCAATGACCAGAAGGAGCGGGTCTCGTTTTTTCGGCAGTTGGGGCCGTTCCTAGTGGATTCAACGCGCCTAGTTTTAATGGGGGACTGGAATGCCATCATGGACTCCAAGTTAGACAGGGGGCGGGCTGCTAGTGGGAGAAGGGGCGATCGTAGCTTGGTTGATCTGATTGACGATTGTGGTCTCGTCGATAGATACCGGGTCGATCATCCCGGGGGGAAAATGTGGACGTGGGCTCTTAATTGGCCGTCTGACAAGGTAGTTAGCTACTTTGACAGAATGTTAGTTAGAAGAGCCGACATAGATCTACTAGATTGCCCTACGTTCCACTGGGTAGGCTACGTGGACCACAAACTCGTTTGTGCCCGGGTGGCGTTAGACAATAGGCCTAGAATGGCTGGGTACTGGAAGTTCAATCTGTCTTTACTGGACAGGCGGGACTTCCAGGAACAGCTCACTCGATTAGAGCAACGGGAGCTAATGGGGGCGGTTATCGGGAATAAGTGGTGGGAGCGACTTAAGTGTAGGATTAGGTCTTTCACCACTGATTTCAGCAAACGGCTCGCTCTAAATAGAGCTGATAAGGTGAAGACGCTTAAAGCTAGTTATACCCGGGCGGTGGCTGGGGGGAGATCCCCTAGAGATAGCCTTAGCTAGGGAGGCCCTGGATCGTTTGAATAGCGAGCGTTACATGGGCCAGGTAATAAGACATAAGTTAAGCAATATGTCTTCCGAAGCCGTGAACTTGGGCGCAGATCTGCGCAGGGAAGAGATCCGTCGAGGTGGCGATCGTTACATTCGTGAGTTCAAGTCCCCGGAGGGGCGTACTCTTCGGGCCACTGACGACATGTGCGAGGCGTTTCGGCGCCATTTCGAGAACCGGTTTACGAAGGAGCCTGGTCTCCGTGAGGAGGAGTTTCGTAGCTATTTGGCTGACTTTCCCCGGCTTTCGCCGACTGAAGCGGCTAACTGCGAGGGAGAGATCACGGAGGGCGAAGTCTACGCGGTATTGAAGAAGGTCGGCAGAGTCAAGTCGCCCGGTCTGGATGGTTTGCCCTATGAATTGTACTTGAGGCTGTCGCACATCTTTGTTCCGATTTTGACAGCAGTGTTCAACAACTGGTTTCGGTCGGGGTCCATCCCCAATTGGATCACCAGGGGATCGTGATCACTCTGTTGAAAAAGGGCAAAAGGTGGTGGGGGGAACAAAGATGATTACAGGCCCATAACTCTGCTAAACACAGAGTTAAAGATTTTGGCCAAGATCCTGCACGAGCGTTTGCAGTCAGTTGCCGAGTCTCTGTTGGTTCCTGAGCAGACTTGTGCTGTGAGGGGCCGAACAATTCAGAGTAACCTGAATCTGATCCGCACGATCATAGAGGGTGTAAAAGACGACGAAGAAGCCGCGCTGATCAATTTAGATCAGTCCAAGGCATTTGATAGGTTTGACCATCTCTACCTTGCTACTGTCCTGCAGGCCGCTGGATTCGAACCCAACTTCTGCCGCTGGATTAGCCTCTTGTATCGCTCCCCCAGTGCTGTGGTACAGGTGAACGGAAGGTTGTCGGACGCTTTCGTGCTGACTAGGTCGGTTCGTCAGGGTTGTCCGCTGTCGCCTCTCCTTTATACTTTGGCGTTGGAGCCTCTCTTTCGCCGGCTGAAGGACGAGACCGGCAGTCCGGCCCTACGTGGAATTGCCGTGCCTGGAGGGTCTCGAGCCAGGGTTTCCGCGTACGCCGATGACGTATCTGCTTTCGTGTCGTCCCGCAGCGACATTGAGGCGGTACAGAAGGCGCTTGATCGGTACGAGAAGGTGACAGGGGCCAAGATAAACCGCGACAAGTCAACCGGCTTGCGGTTAGGTGCTCTTCCGGGCCGCTTGGGTTGGACGGACGGTCCTGTCCGCATTCTTGGAGTGTAGTTCGGGCCCGACCTCCAGCTGGAGAAGAATTGGTCTGAAGTACGAGCAAAGGACGATTCTGCCGGTAAGACTTGGAATCGACGGAGGTTGTCCGTGAAGGGCAGGGCGGAGGTGTGTGTTACATACATTTTCCCCCTGATTCTTTATCGATTGTCCGTACTTCCTCTCTGTAAAGACCACAGGAAGGCGCTCGAGCGATCGCTATCCTCCATTTTATGGAGGGGACGCGTGAACAGGGTCGACAGACGAGTCTGCACTAAACGTCCGTGTCATGGGGGGCTGGGAATGCCGCACCTGATGAGTGACATCCGTGCCTCTAGGTTGGCTTTCCTACGCCGCGCATTGACTGGAGGAGATCCGATTCTGGAGGGGATTGTTAGGGACGCCTTTCCTAGCCTTACCATCAGTCCCCCCATCTCGCGGGTTGAGCGCCGTTGTAAACCCCGGGATGAATCGGATTTTCTTCGCGAGTGTCGGTTGGCCTTGAAGGCCATTCCCCGGTCCAGTGATCTTTCTCGGCCTAGGAAGGTCTTCTATCGTGGATTAGTGGAGGGACCCGCGAAGGATTCCCTACGAAATACGCTCGGCTTGTCGAGGGAGGAGTATCGCTCCTACTGGTCTTGGGCGCCAGCGGCAGATTACCTCAGTAACACCGAGTTTTCGCTTACCTGGCGATTGGCTCGGAATCGGCTGCCTCTCAACGACAAGGCTTTCATATGGGGTTTGGCGGATTTGCCAGACTATGAACGGTGTGGCCTTGGTTTAGAAGAAACGGCTTCGCACGCCTTCTACCATTGCCCCTGGATCCGCCCCTTATGGGACCATGTCGGCGAGCTGACGGCTCGTCTCGTTCCCGAACATCTTGTGTTCATGGATCACGCATACGCGTGTGACAATGTGTCGCCCCCGTATTCCGGGGTGAAACGGATGGTGTTTCTGACCCTGCTGGCCACGGCTCGAATGGTGATTTGGACGACGCGGATGGAGAAGTCTTGCGAGGCAACCGTCTTTCTAATCTAATCCAATTCTTTGAGCATCAGCTCAAGATGAAGATTAGATCTGATAGAAAACGATTGCATTCGACAGTCTTTAGCGAAAGGTGGGTATAAGAGGCGAGCTTGGTTCGTATGACCGGGGCTAGCCTTGATTTTCTTTTCTAGGTCAACCACATCGGGGTGGTTTCCTGTGGAACCCCCACCCCTGGTTAGGTTAGACAAGCTTAAGTGTACCTAGTTAATGTGAGTAAGTGTTGTTCCTGGCCTGTATCCCGGCTGCTCCTTGGTTATGGTCCAAGTCGAGATTCCCAACCTCCCCAGTTTGTTTTGGCCCCCTTTTTATCTCAACTGGGTCAGCTTTACATTTTCCCATTCCCGCATAATATTTTATCATTTTCCCACTCCCTTAGCGAGAGTGCCTCTTGATTTTGTCCCCTGAGCAGAATACAGCGGCCTCTCTATTTTGAGGGTCGGACGGTTCCTACTAACATGTTATGTTTAGTTTGAATTTTGTTTAATTTTTTAATTTGTTATTAGGTTCATCTCCCCCCTCTCATTTTATCATTATTAGAATTTTATGTATATTGTTTATTATCATCAAATTTTTTTTTAGAATTTTTTTGTAGGTTCCCCTGGAGAGGATGTGGTATTATGGTGGTTGGAGGATTGAATGATGATGGATGAGTTCTTATAATGAATGTGTAATTGTAATGTTTGAATGGGTCGTGAATCAAATTAGCTAGGTATAGGATAGTTAGTGTGGACCAGCCTTTACCCTTCCCCTTTTTCGGCCTTGCATCTATCGATATTACAATGATGATTTTGTGCATTGCTATCTTCTAAAAATTTTCAAGAGTAGAGTTGAATTTTCATAAATATTCAACAGGCGACTTTTTGTTAGACCGCTGGCACTCCCAGTCGTAGAAGGCAGCAGCTTACAAGTTTCCTGAACTGTTAAAATCGCACGGAGGATAACATGAACATGCTTTATGCTCATATCTCCGATGGAGATAGCACGTGGAGGGTTTAACACTATTTCTTGGTTTCGATTGGCCACTATCTCTAGATTTGGAATTTTTGGAATTGTTTCGTCTACGGACGGTGGAAAGCGAGGCAAAGCCCTTTTCCATGACGTTTTTACAACTTCTCAGATATTTTCTTGAATTAATTTTTCTAAGGAATCTTGTTCTGAGGCATGCACGTGGTTAATTTGTGGTCTCTTTTGGCGTTGCGTCTGCCATTTTATCTGCAACATTAGATAATTTTTGGAGAGACTGACCATCATCAGTAGCGACTAGCACCGGCTGTCTCTATTAATCTGTTAACATATGTGCCGAATCGCTAGTTCTTTTAACCTCCTCAGAAACTCAGAGGGTTTTCGCTCACCTAGGTATATTATCTCCTTTTTTTAATACCTCAAAAGGATTTCTGGTCGGCCATTTTATAATTATGTCCCGAACACTATAATCTCACACTGGAGGATAGACACGCGTGTACTAACTTCTCATTTTGCCAGGTAATTTCTTTTGCTGTAAATCCATTTTCCAATTGAGTACAACTCAGAGTCAGAATAGAGATTGTGGAATCTTCCACAACAGCCAGTTAACCCCTGCTTGGAAATGCACTATTCTTGTTGTAACTTTCACCATCACTATCTTACAAAATATATAACAAGCATTCATTGGTTAATCACCTTCAATCTAGCTTGCTGATTGGTCAGTTTTGACCAATCAAATCACCCCCACGCGACAGATCTATTTTGACGCCAACTCTGTCGGAGCCTGGCACGTGGTACAACAAAATTATAAAAACAAAAACACGTAAACTCTCTCTCGCGCGCGCGCGTCTCATTCCTTGCTGCCAAGATGTAATCTTCAAGAACTCCCGTCTTGACCATGTAGTCAGACGTTAAAGACCATTACCAACATTCACGCAAGTACGAACTCTGAAATCTTTTCTGAACTTTTACCAACTTGTACAATATACAATTCCAAACATGCAACAACTCATTCTTCTACAGTTTAATAATCAACTTCTTCTTTATGAGCTTAGGTACAAATATTACCTAGTCTAAGAGACACAACTCTGTCTAACCATTTCAGTTCACATGCATGTACATCAAATACTTAATAAATTCAATTATGTTTTGAAATCATTACATTCTGTTTTGTATTTTATACTATATGCTATTTACGTCAAATATAAATTGCATTGCGTCCACGCTTTGTCCTTAATCCCACCTTTCCAAGCCAAAGTTAAATATATGAAGTACACACCCTTACAATATTGGTAACACTGTCGATACAAGATAAATATTCGCAGGGCCCATATTATTTTATTATTATTTTTTTACAGTTTTTTTTTATCCACACAATTATTTTAAAATAATATGTCGCCACACACTAAAACTGTTGCAAGCAACTTGATATGGAATCAAGTAAAGGAACCAAGAAGAATACGGTGAAGGGAGCCGTGACGTCAGTTTAGGCGCTAATTTTGAGAAAGGCGAAGAAGAAAGCCCACATGGCCATATCGTAATTTTAAATACCACGTGTGTGAAAAAAATGCATTTTCTAACATATGCAATTTTGTATGAAAATATGATTTATGTGCGTAAAACACAATTCTTTCAAAAATTTAATTCGTAAAATCCGGAAGATCCTTTTTTTGCTCGTCCTAACTCGAGGAAATTTTACGTTGAATATTTCACAAAATAAATTAACGAAATTTTAACGCAAGCATACGACAACGACTGACTTGAGTGAGCGTTGGGAGGATGAACGCCACTATAACTTTAAGCCCCGCACAGAAATCTTTATCCCTCCATCGCAAGAGTCATATATCGTTCTGAGACGATTTAACAACAAGATAATCACATACCTCTTTCTCTGTCTTTTTTTTTTTTTTTACTTTTCTTTTCTGTAACCTGTTTCTCTTCTCCACTATTCTTTTCTGCTATATAAAAGACATTACCAATTCAACCATTGAATCGATGTTTGTCCGGCTTTCTGCAGATATTATTATTTTTTTTTTTTTTTTGCTGCCTTCTAAATTTCTTAGCGCAGAATCCCCAGCCGTGTCTACACCTTCAGTCGACCGTGAATGGACGGACATCACTTCTGCTTTCTGGATCAAACAAATCACGTTGACAGAAAGCAGGATTAAACCAGCGGACCCGTCGAATAATCTACGGATGCTCAGGGTACCTATGGCCACTGCCTTAAGTTCGGTTAGGACTGAGTAGACAACCTCAACCCCGAGAGTAAGACGCCGGGGGTTGAGGGGCCGGGGCGAAAGTGTTAGATTAAACTAATTGTCTGATAGAGTTCATATTCATTAGCGTCGTATTTCTTAGGTAGCACTACAAAAGTTAAACTAATAAGGTCTTATGGAATGCCACCACTGTCATACTTTTTTCATTTATTATTTTTGTGATTTTGTCAATACAGAAATCGTCTAAGGCTGAGAGCATTTCTATTACAATCACATTTGGTCTTGCTGCATTGTTCCTGTTCATCTTGTCTTACTTCAGACTTTAATATTTTCCCTTTCCTAACCGGCTACCACCGCCGATACCTTTCCTGCCTGACTCGTCCAGTCCGAAGCCTGACCAACAGCTGGTCGTTGCTGGACGATCGTTGGTCGCGGCAGATGATCGCTGCTGGTTGGGATTCGGACTGGACGTGTCGGGCTGGAAAGGTATCGGCAACGGTAGCTGGTCAATGCCGGGCAGAAACGGGAAGCTGGTCTTGCGACGTTGTTGGGCATATCGAATGTCCGGTGCTGGCGTATCCCCTGGTCGAGTCCGATGTCGAAACCTCCCGTAGTAATTATAACCGTAGTGTACGTGAAAGGTTATGGACGACGTGCAGGCAGCAAGTAGGGAAAGAATGCCAAGAGTTGAAATGCGCAAAAAGCATAGAAGTAAAAAAGAGAAAGAAAGAAGGCCCAACTAGCGTCTAGTTGGCATACACTTTTTCATCATCTCGAGAATTTCATCGGTTTTGTCTTTTTGTCTCGTTTCATTTTCCTTGGGATTAATGAGGTACTAATAATATGTCACGTATGGGTACCCAGGTAATAAGTCGGTTTTGGTATAGGAGGAGTGATAGACTGATACCTGAGCAAAAAGAAGAGGTTGAGATTTTTTTCCTTTCTCTTCGAAAGGCCTGGGCAAAGTTGAATCGTCCAGCGCTAATTGGATGTGACGTCTCCTTATTTTATCAGCTAAGACCAACGGACGGTGTCTGTGGAAGGGTGTTGACCTTGGCCGATGTCTAAGGTGCCACCCCAGAGAGCAGAGGCGAGATGTTTTCTTTAAGTGGTGATAGAAAGAGACAAGAGTTAACTCTGGACCACTTGGAAAGGCTTTGGGAACAAGATTTTCTTAGGCCGGAAAATTTTCAGTCAAGTGGGTAAAAGAGGAAGAATTACAGATCAAACGTGATAATTAGGAATAAAATAAGACAGATAAAAATTTTACAATGGCGTTAAAAGTAACACCCGTTTTGTGTCAGGCATCCACGGGTCAGGTGGATCACCCATTCCCTGGATGGTGGCAGCGGGAGGAGCCGATATGAGGAAGTGGGAGGAAAATGAATATGCCCACTGAAAGGAACTGGTGGGAGGTGGAGGAACAAGATGGCGGAATGACATGTTGCTACCGCCACTCCTGCAGTGAGGCTCCTCATATTTGGACATGCAAATTGATTCCAAGGACACTGTCAGCAGAGAATTCTGATTGGATATTTGGAAAATCTTGGAACCCCAGATCATGTTGGACCCCATACCAATGTTAGGTGAGGGTCCATAAAAGCGTTAGAGGGGAATTACAGAGAGAGTAGCAGTTGAGGCAGACATGCTTTCATTACACCAAGAGGAGATGATCACTTTGCCGATCCCCACGTGGTTTTCTGCCACAAAGAACTCCTGAGTCAGGTCTTGTTCCAGACACTTAGATAAATTGAGCAGAGTGAAATTGCAAGGTGGAAGAATTGAAAGTCTCTGTATAAGGACAGAGAGAGGGAGACGAGTGCTTCATTAGCATTCTGTAATTTGCTGCCTGAAGAAGTCTCTGACTTAGTTTGAAACCTCAACTCTGTTCTTCATTTCCTGAAGAAGTCTGAGTTTCATGAAATTAGACTCACAAGGGAATGGTCATTAGCCTGCATGCTTGTAGATTCTTATATGAAAAAGTATACCTGTTATATAAACCTTGTTGATTTACACAACTTTCTATTTTTGTCTTATAACATCATCCCCCCCTAAACAGCACCGATCCAACAATAGCTGGTGATGATTCGATCCTGGCTTGCCTTGTTATCAAAACAAACACAATGTGGGATAGGGAGAGGCTTGGATCAAAGTGACCATCTTCACAGTTAGCCGCACTATTTGATCATGGGTACATCAGTGACTGAGGATAGGACAGTATTGTCATGTAGCGCATGGGCCAGCATGCCCCACAGCATTACAGAAATAGCGATAAAGCATCAAGAGGCTCACATCGTTTCATTTGTGGGTTGTAGGGTGGAAAATAATTCATCATCCATAAGTCCATGTAGACAGTTTTGAATATCAAAGGAGGCAAATGAGGACTTGGCAACTCCAGTCACAATACTCCATTTTTGGTCTGATCTGTTTTTTGTAAAGGGAGTTAGATAATAACTTAATGAACAATTTTCCCAGCATCTTCATGAGTCACCTGGGCTAAGTCAGAAGATAGATGAGCTTCTGGTCTTCCAGATTTATGGAGGTGGATCTATAAACTCTTGTCATCTGCATAGATACTCACTAATTACTGGAGTATGTTCGAGCAGATCACAGTTGAAAGAGAGAATCCTGTGGAATCCCGTCATTGATCTTATGGGCTTACTAGCAGCATGGCCCGGTGTTGCTTGATTCAAAAATCGTACGACTCATACAGCAATCACTATCACTTGACTTAAAATATTTTTGCCCTTCCTTGCCTTTAAAGGAGAGCCCTTTGCCGTGCTGATGTTGCTACATGCCTTACTTCTTGCCTATCTCACACTGCGAATTTTTTCTAAGCTCTATACTAAACATTAAATCTGTTACAAAAAAAGAACTAAACAAAATGAACACAAAACAATCAGCTTTAAAAAAGGACTCGTAACTGGAAAAAATAGATGAAAAAAGAATGTTAACAACAAGTACTTTTTTTTTTTTAAACCCAACCCAGTTCTGCAGAATCAGAATTAACATTGAGTTTAAGCAAGCGAATAAGCCAATTGGAGTAAAGTGCCATGCAGATTTAAATTTTTCCCATTTGTGATGAATGCAGCTATCGATTTTTTTTGGCATTCATGTCAGTCAGCTGTTGGTTCTCGCGCTGGCCAATAGAATCTTCCTGCCTATTCGTGGCAGCCAGCTATAGGCTGTCACTCTGGCCAGTAGAAAATGGCCGCAAACTACATGAAAACTGCTATAGAAGCATGAAAAGATCGATTATTTCCACTATCAATGGGAGTTGGGAAATGCAAAGTTGGTCTTGGTCTTTCTGCTAACTTGGAGCATGCGGATGTAAATTTTGGTGCAAATCTGTCGAAAATTGCGGCCGTGCATTTGTTACACACACACATCCTGCCTTTTATAGATAGAGATGGTATTTATCAATTCACCCACAGGAATTGAATGTGGCACAAGGCCTTTTTAATGTGGGTATGTCTGAGCCCGTAGGCCCAGCCAAAAATAAAACCCATCTAAACCCGTCCAAGCGGGCTAGTTCCGTCAACCTCCCCCAACGAAACCCTACCCTTCGGCAGAGCTTTGTCCGGGTTCCTCTCTGCAAGCAGAGAGTTCGACAGACACCCGACCCGGCAGCTCACAAAGCGCAGATACTACACTTTGATCCTAGCCACCGGGCCGAGCGGGTATTCTTTTTATAGATAGAGATGATGACAGACTGTTAACAATGCACAGAGATTTACTTTATTAGAAAAGACTTGATAATTGAGGGAGTCTTCCATAGGTTTTTGATATAGTTACAGCATTGTTTTTCATATTCTTAAAAACAGGACCCACAATTGACACCCTACATATACTTGGGAAGCATCACTCATTCAGACAGCAGTTGAACAGTTGTGAAAGCTAAAAGACCCACTGGAAGAAGCTTGTTACAATGTCTGTTTGGGAATGCAGAAGCATCGCCTATAAGACATAACTATTGAATGGGAATAGAACCAGCCATAAACACTGTTATATTGACATATACATGGTTAATTTGTATAAAATATAAAGCTCTGTGGGAAGTATGAAAATATCAAGCAACCAAACCTTGCATAGACAAGCAAATAATGACTTCCCTGTTTTTAGGAGTTGATAAATTTATGGAATAGCACCAGTAAGCTCTCTGATTTTGTAATGCAGTATTGTTTTTGAAGACCATTTTTGGGGTTAGAAAATCAAACCTCATGAGGTCAAGTGGTGACAAATGGAGAAATCTTAAATGAAGAATGGACAGAAAATCATCAGAACAAAGAATCGTAGTGGAACACAGAGATTCCACAAAAATGCCCAATGATATAATGGATTATGATGATGACCTGGATGAAGAGACTTCACTCATCTGATTCACCTCAACAGTTGGTCCTCCAGTGTTAGATGCACAAACCTCTTCAGTTCCACTATAGAGAAGAGCAAGACAGAAGCCACCACCCCCTGGCTGTCACCTGTGTAATCAGGAGAACAGGGTGAGTGTAGTAACGTAGAGTACTACCTAGTATGAAGCATGTTCGAGTTGGTGCAGCTATAACAGGAAATCTGGTTTGAGGCGCATTTTTAATCAACTAATTTGATGAAATGGAAATCATACCTATGCAAATATATCAACACCTACCGCATATTATATAAGCAGCTACATTGCTTGTTCAAGAGGGTAGTAATTCTGTAGATTATGCTTGTCGGTTTAGCAGAGAGAGAAAAGCAGTACAGGCGAACAATATAAGCAGAATACCTATAATAAACTCACAACCAAAAAACAGAAATTAATATTTTTGATGGTTTTGGATGATATTGCACAAGTGGAGTTGTCTTTAAATGAGATTTTGATATAATACCACTTTCAAGTGAGGGAGTTTTCATGGAGTGTTCCAATAATATTGGCTATAGCAGAGGCTTATAAACAAATTCAGAGTGTAAATCACCATTAGAAGAGGAAATGCAGAGTAAATACTTATATGAACAATCAAAAGTGCCCTTCTGAGTCATGTCAAAATGATTTCATTTCCTAGTCGTAATTTTCCCTAAAGTTTAGGCTGGTCTAATTATTGATTCCATTAGTATTATATTTCTCTTGAAGACTACCTATATGACATTACATTTATAAAGATGTCTGACTCGTCTGAAACCTGCACCTTCATTTATTCAACTCCAGTTGAAGTTGGCTTGTTGCCCAATAGTAGACAAGATGGAAAACCAACAAACTTTGAATGGTCATATCTTTGTTGTTAATTGAGCTACCAAGATAAATTTGGTACCATTTTTTATGTTTTGTCACATTCTCTGTGCCTATATTAAAAGATTTTAGATAAAATATTTGTTAAAAATAAAATTTAAGTGTTGGGATAACTATTGCAATTCACTATAGTTACTGAAGCATATAAAGTTTTTATAGTTATGAATCACTGTTGCTCTCTACAAGTGGATAGGGTTTTGCAGCATTTTTTTTTTCAGTAAAAATGATTTCTCAAAAATAAACGATTTTTCATTTTAGTGAGTAAATATGAGAATTTCTTGCTTTAGAGGATTTTTTTTCAAATCAATATTTTAAGAAAGTTTTCAGCTATTTATTTATAAATAAAATGTTTAAAAGTGAGTTGGAATACAGTATTAAAGAAATAAATCGATATTAGAGAGATGCTTAAAACAAAACGACAATTAAAATGACATTTGAGAAACTTAATTCTAGTGGACCGGGTTTACTTGAAATTCAAATTATTTTATATTAGTACATGTTAAAAATATGGGAGGAGTATACAATACTATTGAGGAACATGGAGTTCTACTGTAAAAAGAGAAAACTTGAAAAGAATGTCTGCAAACTTAAAATAGATTAAGCAATGTCAATTTTAATTGCTTGCTATTTATGCTATTGGTATGGATAAAAGAAATAAGGAACAAATCTATTACCTCACCCAAAGGAGTATTAATCCATGATTATTGGATAAGTATGACTTACTTACTTATCCAATAGTCATAGATTAGTCCACACCACATATTATTAACTTATTATATACAGAAAGGCCAAACTTACATTTCAGTCCTTAATTTCAAATAAAATGTCAATTTTTAAAATAATACTATTTTGACTATAGCTGTTTCATATATTTTTAATGTAATTAGTTTTTTAGTGTCAGTAGTTGTACTTCAATCAATTTAAGTATTGTTTTATTGCTGTACTATATAGAAAATTTGAAATATTTTTCAAAAGAAACTTGAACCACATTTAGCTGAATCAAGTAGATGCTTTTTTCTATTTTACTGACAATATCAAATACAGATAATCCAATCAGTTGATAGAGATGTAAAATGAAATGGAATCACCCAAACAAAAACATTTTCTTTTCATGTTAGCTTTAATGGACTTTTAGCAATTTAACATTTTTGAAATTATTTTGTTTAGTTAAATTGTTATTGTTTACTTGTATATCTTTTCATCATAAAAATAGCAATATTTCCAAGTCAGTAGCAGCCATTATTATTTTGTTTATCCATTCCTTGGTATTTCTGATAATCTTTGTCCTGTCAGTGGAAAACAAAAGCCTACCAGGATAGGCAGTACATATGTACATACAGTATTATTATCAAAATTGTGATAGTATTGCCACTGCCAATCACTTTAACGAGATCGTATAGGTACTTATAAAATTTGAATTAATTCAGTTTTGACAAAACTGGTCATTCCCAAATGTTTTCTTGACTTTTGCTACTATGTCTAGAGCACCTTCAATACATTTACTGAGGAGAAGTTACTGGAACAGCAGTTGTAACAATGACAGTAGCAGAAAAAAAATTATAAAATAAAAATGCTGTAGTGAGATGAAATGGTATTTCTAGAATTTTAAATTTCCAATGGATGGCAAATCAGGTAGCTTGATGTCTTTGATCTTTTGTGGAATGTTCATTTCTTTAACAGCTGACACAGCCCGAGCAGGTGCAGCAGCAATACCAGCCTGTAAAAATCAAAATAGACAATAATAGTTAAAGATATGACAAAATGCATTACATAACCAACAGGTAAACAATTAAGTTTTCTTCATTTAAAAAATGAATTTCCTTAATTTGTTACAAATTATTTAATCTTAAAGCAAATTAAAAATTCTACATTTTTTTCCCTAAATTTTACACTTCGTATATAAAATTGAATATGCCAATCAAAAAGTTGGTTAATTATTTTTCACTTCAGTTTGATTAACATTCTTGCTGTCTTGCAAGAATGAATTATTCAATTTTCATTGTGCTAAGCAGTTATTCATTTAATCTATAAATTTAACCAAATAAGCATTGATGTCATTTTTACTTATAATAAATATTAAAAATCAAACACTTTTGATATACCTTCGAGTTTTGTCATGACATATAAAAAAAAAAATTCACCAACCTATACAAGTTAATTTTTTCTTTTTACAAAACAGTATATCATTGGGAATTTTATAAATATATTTGACACCATTTTAAGTTCTTACATGCAATGAGAAATCTGACAAATTAGCGATCAGACATCAATTTTTCCATTATTTTCATTTTTTTAAATCCTAGACAATATCTAAACACTAAGTGTTTAGATATTTCTGATTAAAAGGTTACACAATAAATGTATTAATATTTTTCTTTGGATGTTTAAGTGAAGGATAATCTAGATATTGAATTCACATAAACTATTTAAATTTAGAATTTGTGAGTTTCAGCAGGTTTATATTAACATCCAAAATATTGGTTTAATAATGTTAATATTTCATCAATTTCTCTACACCAAAGCTTTTTTCTACTAATAACAATATTACTTATATAAAATATCATTACATCATTTACATTATTTATTTACTCAGCCTCACTGTAAACACTTTGTTGCTTTGTCTCTGTTGTGCCATGATGTTTGTGATTATTATTACTACATATGTTGTAGACATCTAAGCTTGGAGATTATCTTCATTAAATTCTTGTTTGCATAAATATCCGCTACTTTTTGGAGGTCTTGTTAAATTCTTATAATTTTAATATGTCATTTTTATGAATTAAAAATTAGTCTTTATGTTTCCTCACCTGTTTAGCAAGTGGTTGCAAATTGTTCAGACTAAGCAACAAAATTTCAAGTAATCATATGATGTATGGAAATATGCAAGACACAAATAAATCAACCAGCTTTATTGGGGAGAAAATACTTCAATGAAGAAATGTACAAAATATTTGTTATAAAATTATTTTCATATCAACTGAAAGAGTTAAAATAACTTGTGTATGAATTTTAAATTTTTCTTAAGTAACATCAGTGTCAGGAATAAAGTAAAGATATGATGAATATCTTTATGGCCTAGCAAACAAATCTCAGGAATCTATCCAGTTTAGAAGTAGTTTGGAATTCCTGTAATTATTATTAACCAAATGGTACTATAGCAAAGAAAACAGCAACTTACCTTGTCAAACCATGCGACAGCGCGTCGCATGTATCCTATGACGGAAAATGTAGTGAAAAAGAAAATTACTTGAAAAAAAAAAAAAAAAAAAAAAAAAAAAAGGGGGACACGTATTCCGCACGACATGCTGAAGACTGAATATTTAGATTAAAAGTGTTATCCAAGGCGACCGTCAAGGCAGTGGTAAGAAAATGTAAAGAATGCCAGTCAATTGACTCAGCCTCAAGTCGTTGGCCTCATGGCAACCTAAGTGTGACTGAAATCTGGACCCACTTAAGAATGGATATTATACATTACGGTAGGAAACACTACTTTGCGCTAAGTGATTGTGGCCCCAGTTGAATTGCGATATCATGGCGCCTTTTTTCAACAAGACTCAAGAAGTGTCATTTGACAGTTGGAAAATATTTTTTTTTGAATGAGGCCCACCATCAGAAATCCTGACCGACATTGACGCTGCATTTCACAGTAAGTCCTTTAAAGATTTCTTGGATGACCGGGGAGTCCAACTTCGTTTTTGCTGCGCCTATGTTCCTGCAGGAAACGGCATAGTGGAAAGATCTCATCGGAGCATAAAGAGAATTGCAGCAAGAAAGCAGTGTTTGATAATGGAGGCAGTATACTGGCATAATATCATGCCGAAGGATGATATATCGTTGACTAATGCGCCTGCCAATATGATTCACCATTACCAACTGAAAGTGAAGGGAATTACTACAACATTACCACCTGATCATTGTAAGTATCAGGATATATACAAAGTTGGGAACAGAGTATAGGTGAAAGCTCCCCATGGCTGGTGTACCTCCAGGTATCAAGTGGGTCACGTGATGGACATTGTAAGTCCACAAATCATAATAGTCGATGGGATGCCATAGCATGTAAAAGATCTTCACCTTTTTTGTTGATTCTGATACATTGCCGAGCAAATCCATGATGATTCATTGTCTGACAGTGATCGGATAATTGAGGTCTGCGAATCTGATGCTTCCACAGACGCAGAGATTCTGGAAACTCAAGATATGTCTAATGACTACTCAGGAGACAGCTCTCTGACACGCATAAGAGAGATAGTTCCATTACGATGAAGCACCAGAATAAAGAGATCTGCTCCAAGTTGTTTGATTTGTGATAATGAGACCGGGGGGGGGAGTATAGCAAAGAAAACAGTGACTTACCTCATCAAACCAAATGACAGCATGTCGTGTGTATCCTACGATGGAAAATGTGGCAAAAAAGAAAATTACTTACCAAAAAAAAAAAAAAAAAAAAAAAGGCCACATATTCAGCATGACATGCTGAAGATAGAATATTTAGATTAAAAACAAGTCCATCGCAGGAGTCTTTTATAAAAGTATTTTGATATGCAAAAATTTGACGTCCTCCCCAGTTGTCAACAAATGAAAAAAAAAAAAATGATAAAAGCAGTTGGTGTTCTTGAATCAAGAGGAAAAAAATTGATGTATTTTGGCTATCACTTTCGTCAGAGAGTGAGTTATTTTTCTGACTGGTTACGTGCATTGGAATTTGTGAGATAGTATCTGCGAATTGAGTTTTTGGTATTTCTTCCTGTCCCTGATATTCAAGTTTGAACTTACAGTGATTTGTTCTCTGCGTTGTGGAATTAATCTGTGACAAACATTTTCTTTGCTTTCAGAACACTTACAGGTACTTAATAACAACATGAAATATTCTATTTTGGAATAAATAGAAATAAGCCTAAGTTGATTATATATTTTCAATTGAAACAACTGGTTTATAAGTAGCCTAGAGGGAATACAATTTTAAACAATTAAGTGAACTACTAATCAATAGATTTCTGTCTGAATTCAATATTTGTAACAAATGTACACTCAAGAAAGTGCTGAAAAATTATTGGTCCAACCCATTTCTCATATTAACCAAACATCAGAATTTAATTTAGAATCCCCTTTTAGTCAGGATTAGAATATATCAGCAACACACGCTTCTATATACACAAAAATTTTTCACCAAGAAATAAACACCCTATTCTAATAACGTAATTAAAGAAAGTTTTCTCTATTTTCATTAATTATAATGTGAAATATTATAAAATCAATGTTTACTTCAACTGGCAATAAATCTTTACAAATTAAAAAAATATGTATAGTTGGTGATCTTCAGTAGTTTTTTCTGGTATTTTGAAAAACCTTATGATTGGAAGTTGATTCTAATGCCTCAGTTATCATATGAATTACTTCAATGTTCACATTTTTGGTTCTATTTAAGTTTCTTCGTTTTCAGTAGATGACTTGTTTGTAACACTTAGTGGACTTTGAGTTTCCACTGTTTCATCCATCATTTCTACAGATCATTCTTTACCAAGTTCTCTTGTGGCATCAATGATTTTCTTAAAGTTCAAACAACACTATTCTATACATTATTCCAGCAGGCATTTACACTTTCTGGCTTTAATTAATCCATTGCAGCTTTGATAAATATTATTGCATCTGTAGTGGTAAATGTTTTCCAATCAAGATTACAGTTGTTGATTGAATCTTGTCAAATCTGGTAAAAAATTTTTAATACATTTCTGTAGTCAACTAAAATTTAGCAGATGCTCCTAAAAATCCATTTTTCAGGACTCATAACTTATAAACCACTTAGAATAAAGGTAAAAATGAAACCAGAAATGATTTATTCAGATAGAAAACTATATCGGGAGCAAAGTTCAGCTTGATAGTTGCTTATTTGGCAAAATCATTTTTATGGCATGGTTAAAAAAAAAGTCAACTTTACACAGAAACTCAAAAATAAAACATTGTCATACCACCACTTATAAGATTAAATATGAGTATGAACATGTAATTTCAAATGCCCACATAATCAAATCAGAAGTTGAGAATAAGCAATTCTGATTTAAAAAAAAAAAAAAAAAAAATTATGACACTCCTGTAATGGTAGTAAATGTAGTTAACTCCATACATATAACCTAATATGTTATAATCAACAATAACCCCCCCCTAAAAAAAACAAACAAACAAGACAAAAAAAAAAAAAAACAGTGCTTTATCTAACATATTGTTTGAGTGAAAAGTTCTCAAATTTTGCCATTTTGGTCATTTTCAGAGCATTGCAGGTGTAAATATATGGATGATACACCTGATCTGATTTCATTTTTGAAGTCTACAGAAACTGTCAACTCTTGTCACAATGTTTGACAATGACATATCAAAGGAACTATGAATATAAGATTCAGTATAAAAAGGCACATTTGGCAGAATGCATAAAAATCTTTCAAGACTATTACAGGTTATATTTAGGATTTCCCATCATTTAAGGACAGGTATAGGAACACAGAAATTTTTCAGAATCTGAGAGAGTGACCTGGGGAGCAATAAATGATTTTATATTTAATGCCCCATATATAAAATGGACAATATTTTACAAACAGAAAAGGCTAAATCGTCATTTAGTTGAACTGAAAAATAAAAATCAGATGAGAAGGTGTATATAAAATATAATCAGTCTTACTTCTGTTTTTTCCAACTTGTTCTGCTCATCAATCCGAGTCAGGATTTCTGACATATTGGTCTCTAATACCATTCCACCCATGACTAACTCAGACAATATGTAATGGACCTGCACAATAACAAAGACCGTATAGGCACATTTAACTGTCTATGATCTTTATAAATTACATAATAAATTTTACAAGGAAAGGAAAACAAACATATCTGTTGATACAAATCAAAATACTTAGCAAGAATCAGAAAAAAATATATCAAGATTTGGTTGAAATGAATATTTTCCATTCCAACAACCAAATGTCGAACTAGTTTTCATTCATCACATAAATTTTACAAATTTGAAAAAAAAAAGAAAAAAGAGAAATAATATAAGAAGGATTTGTAAAGTTTATAAAATGGGTATTTGACAAATTCATTTAATTGTAAACTGTTGTCATCTCTCTTCACTAATGCTGCTATCAGAAATGAAATGATTGGTTGTGTTGAAGTTTCTTTTATATATATATATATATATATATATATATATATATATATATATATATATTGCTAATTGCTATGCTGAGAAGTTTAGAAGTTAAAAGCTTGTTCATCCTTATACCATGGATCATTTAAGGATTACTAGTTTAATAAAACCTATTCAGGTATCAAGAAAGGAGATAAAACAGAAGATGAAGACAAGATGCTTTCTTTGAAGAAAAAGTGCTCTTTATTAAATTTTCTTACAAGTTGGACTGTGAGTTTCTACTGAAAGCATTAATTTTCATTAAATGTTTGAAGACAAATCTGCCATTTTGAGTGGGATTGTGGCTGCAATATGCATGAATCCATCTGCATAAACTTGTAAATATATTGTGAACTTTTATCATTTATCTTTTTCTCATAATCTAGTTCCAAATACTAACTTTTGACAGAATAATCTAATCTAAAATGGAAACTTTGAGAAAGGGAAAATTAAACTTTAACTAATTCACTTGTTGTGAGTGGTATATTGGTCTGCAACAAGTACTATAACTATCCAAATTTTGATGCTTAATAAAAATCAACACTGGTCAATCATATGGTTCTTATGATTCTATTTGTATCATAATAAACCTTAAATATCTCAGATGAATCAGATAACCTTTTTCAGACAAGCTTCAAAATTTCAAGGTATTTACTTTATGTTTTTATTATGATGATGATGAATTTTTTCATCCTTTCCAATTTTGAGTCTTGGTAAAAATCTCAACAAATGTGAAATTTGTTGAGATTTTTACCAAGACAATGACAGATTCAATAATTAAATTTCCAAAGGGCAATGATACTTAATTTAATGAAGTAAACTATAGTTATTTTCAGGTTTTAATTATTATCTTATTACTTGGACTTACCTATATATATATAGTATCACACAATATAACTTTTTGATTTGAGAAAATAAAACACTGTCTACAAAACTCTCAGAATGTATAATAAAGAAAATATGTTGGTTCAGAGTCCATAGAAAACAAATGAGAATTCTCTTTGTTTAATGAGGTAAACAAAATGAAAAGTGGCAGCATATGACCTGCATTCTTTTTTTCAATACTTTACAAATTTTTCTTATATTTCTAAAAAGCTCATGAATATTACAAGTAGTAACAGAAATGATGACAATGAAAACAACCATGGAAAGACACAGTGGTGCATTTAATGAGAGAATAAAAATGTTTTATATAATTTCAGTGAAAATGTAATTTTATTTTCATGTGTAGAAATAATTTGTAACATTAATCTTGTAAAAAATTTCAGCAAACTTGATCAAAGGCAAGTGTAGTGAGTTATTTAACATATATTGTTAAATAACGAACTTAATGGTTATCACAATTATAAAATGTGCAACTTTTTCAAGAGAACTTTTAAGTTTACTTTTTCAAATTAAGATGTAATAATCCATTCCAACTTGATAAGAAGCCCTCTAACTTGAGTGACTCTTGAGACTTGTATTGAATAAACAATAATTAAAAAAATATAATTATAGGAAACCTTTTTAGCAAACCTTTTTTTTATCTAATAATTAGCAATTAACAACTATACCTAATACTACTACCCAAGTTTCCAGTGTCAAAATAGTGAATTTTCCTTTCTTTTCAACTGCTGATGTGATTTATTTTCAAGGCTATTTTCATAAAATTAGCATGTATAACAAAATTTAACCATTCTAAAGATTCATTTGTTGTGTGTGAGGATTACTTTTTATTCCATATCTCTTTAAAATTATTTCAAAGACAGTTTTTTCCATATTTTCAAAGTTGATAATTTCATAGTCATGTTTTTCAAATTTGTTGCACACCTGGTGTTTGTCTCCTTACACACATCAAAATAGCCCCATTTAAAAAAAAAGTGTCAGCTAACTATAAGGTTTGAATTTGTCTTTCACAAATTGATTTCTAACTAGAAAAATTTAGTGGATGGAAAACCAGAGAAATTCAACTCAAATTCAAATGAAAATTATATTTCATGGCCTTTAATAAGCAGTTCATTTTGTACAAAACCGTCAAAATTTATATTGCTGGATAGTTCTTTAAATTTGACATTCATGTTATAAAAAATTAAAATAAAATTTTTTAAAAAAAGTGTCAGGTTTTCCTTTTAGTGGTTATTCATTTCAGTTATATATATATATATATATATATATATATCTGATATTTTATACTTCTTCAATTTTTGCAAACATGCATTGTCTTTTCGTAATTTTTTTCTTTTCCTTAAGCCATTATCATAAGGCGTTAAGGAAAATAATAAGCATAACATGTTTTTAAAGTGGATATCCTTTCTTTATTTTTGTATTAGTGCTTTCCATGCCAGAGACCTCTATCCAGGTAATTAATAAAAATTATATCTTCTGTCAGTGAATCAACTCAATGCCTTGAGAAGTAGTTTTCTTCTAAGTGAGAGAAGTAGGCCAAAGAAGACTCCAAATGCCTTGCAACGTATGCTGATAAAGTTAAAAACTGTGTGGTGAATGAAATAAACATTACAGTGATATAACTTTTAATAGAACTTCATCTCTACCTCTAAAGGAACAAAGGTAGGAAGAAAAGACATTCAGTGAAACTGAGTATTCAAACAACTCTAGCATTTGTTATGAATAAGAACCACTTCAAATGACCTTCAATTACAAGTGCCAAGGCCAATAGGTTGCACGAAATTATTACTTCAACTTTTACATTAACCAGGTTATTTATATTACATCTCTGTTCAGTGCTGTAATCAAAATTTTAATTCTAACCTGTAGTAACACAGAGCATAGCTTACCTAGTATGAAGCATGTTCAAGTTGCTGCAGCTATAACAGGAAATCCAGTTCAAGGCTTAGAGGCGTGTATGTGCATCGACCATGATTTGATGAAATGGATATCGCACCTATGCAAATGTATCAACACCTGCTGTGTACTATATAAGCGGCTACATTGCTTGCTAGAGGAGGGTAGTAATTCTGTAGACGATGCTTGTGGTGTGTAGCAGAAAGAGAAAGTTGTACAGGTGACATAAGCAGAATACCCTCTACTAACCCCAAGCTATTTTGGCCCTTAAGATGGATGCCAGTTTCAATCTGAAGCTGACTCCTATGTTTGATGGAGCTGGATTGGTGGTCAAATGTATGGAAAAGGTGGAACTTGTTTACAGACTGTGTTACATGAAGTGACTGGAACATGTCATTCCCTTGAGGCTTACGGATGGCAGGGGATACGGGATGTCTACCAGCAATTGAGAGATGAGGAGAAGGCAGATGCAAACAAAATAAAGTCTGCCTTATATGTGGCTCTTGTGATGGACAAATTTGTGGCATATGAACAATTCATAGTGCGCCAGATGCAACCTGAACGAATCCATTGATGTCTGTCTGGCAGAGCTTGTTTGGTGCAGTAAGCGACTGCACACTCAGGTGCGCATTTGTGGCTGGACTGCCAGCTGAGGTCAAACAACTCCTTCATGCTTCGACGAGAATAGAGATACTATCCATTGATACTGGTGCGTGCTCAGGATATTCTAAAGGATGACGCGCTGGAACCGACAATAGTAGTGACAGCAGCATCACCAGCGACATGGACTAAGAGTCTTGACATCCCCATTTGTACACATACTAATGTTACATGTTACGCCTGTAACAGACTGAACCACCTTGCATGAAACTACCTCATCTGTCAAATGACCATCATATCTAAAGAAGGAAGCATGGTGCACAAGTGGGGCCCATGTCAAGAGATGCATTTTTTCAGTGCCATGCTCTGAATCACCTGGCACGTACCTGGTAATGAGACAAGGAAATAGATGATAGTGCCAGTCCCTGGAGCAGATAAAAAATTTGCACTACCGGTAATTGCAGTCAAAATTGATGGGAGGTCAGGCACAGCACTCACTGATTCCAGTTGCTCCTGATCATTAGCCAGCAAAGACATGTGCTGATTATGAACAAGAAGGTTTATGTGCATAATGACCATCAATGGAGACACTAACGTCTGTGGTGTTGGGATCATCAACGTGACCCTGAATGGTGATAATTCTATCAAAGTTGACATCCTGGTGACTCATGAGAGGCCACTGGGATATGACATGCTGATTGGGATGAACACTATAAAAGAGATGGAAGGGTTACAAATCACTCCATCAGGTGCAGTAGAGTTTTGTCGCAGCAAACCACTCCTATGTGTGGCAATAACCATTGACAAACAGGACTTCAACACTGAAATTGACCAGGCGGCATAGGTTTGGACCACAATGTGGAAGTGGACTGAAGGTCAAGCCCCAACAATGCTGCCTAACAAGATGGCTGAATATCAAGTGTCCAACTTTGTGTAACGTGAGTACAAGCATGAACTGCAAATATGGTTGGATAATGGTTGGTTGACACCATATCCCAAGAAGGAGCTTGGGTCAGCTAAGGGTTTAATTCCACTGATGGCTGTAGTCCAAGAGAACAAGGGAAAGGTTCACCCTGTTATGAATTACTGGGAGCTGAATAAATACGTTGATGCATTCACCGCGAATGCTGATATTTGTGCACGCAAATTAAGAGTACTGGCAGTGGGGCAATAATCACTTCTAGATTTAAGAAAAGCTTATCCGCAGGTGCATATACACAAAGCCTTGTGACCATTTCAGACTGTAATTCTGAAATCCATGCAACTGGGTTTTGAATTGAATGTAGCACCCCTTATAATACGGTCAATAATCAATGTGGTACTGGCTCAGGATTAGTTAATTAAAACATGCCATGTCAGCATACATTGATGATATTTATGTTGATGAAAGCTGAGTTTCGGCGAAACAAGTTCAGAAGCACTTTACCAATCTCAGACTCTTGTGCAAGGACCCTGAGAAGCTGAAGGATGGGGCTAAAGTATTGGGATTGTATGCCTGAGGGGAGCATGGTGTACTTCAGTGGAGATGAGGGAGTGAGATCCCATAAATTCCAGCCACCATTACTCATCGAAGTGCATTTTCTGTATGTGGGAAGCTCACCCGTCACTTTTCAGTGTGTGGCTGATTCAAACCAGCAATTGCATTTCTGAAGTGATGGCAAATGTGATGACTAAAGGTTGGGATGACAAGACCTGCAATGCCCTACTAAAACACATGGTCACTGAAACAGTTACTAGAGCACATCAGGAGGACCCAGCAAGAGGAAATTGCTGCATGTGCAGTCATCAAATAAAGGTGTGGGCTGATGCAAAGTCTCTGGCTACAGGAGTAGTGTTTGGAAGTTGATGGGGATATTAAAGATTTGTGTTGGCTGTGTCCAGATGGAGATTCACAGCATATAAATCTTACTGAGCTGGACACAATACTGAGAGGTGTTAATCTAGCACTCCAATGGAAAGCAACGTAACTGCACCTGCTAACAGATTCAGCATGTGTGCACTAGTGGATCTTGGACACTGACTATGAGTGCACATCAAAGTGGCCATGGAGATGCTAATAAGACATCAACTCAACACTTTGGAGGGGCTTGCCAAAGAATACGGCCTAACTATTGACATGACCTTGGTCAAGTTTCGTGCAAACCAGGCCAATCATTTCACCAGGATACTGCAGCGATGACTCGATACAATATGAAAGGAAGCAGAGCCTACACAGCTGTCATGCCTACAGCTATTGATGATTCTGCCCAGATAATGTCTATCCATCAGCAAAGTGGGCATCCTGACACAAAGCGTACCTTGTATTTTGTGAGTTGGGTCAATCCTGGAATAGCCAAGGCTGCGGTTAAGAAAGTAGTGGGAAATGTGTGGCTTGTTAGTCTATAGACCCAGCTCTGGTACAGTGGAAGACTGTACGTAACAGACACGTGGTATCAGATAGTAGTGGACATGACCCACCTTGGCATCAGAAATTACCTAACATTAATTGGTTGTACATCTGGTGCCTACTGTTTTGTCAGGACTCTACCAGCGTCATCCGGCAGCTGGAGTCAATATACTTTGAACGAGGACCACCAACTGATCTACTTGCCAACAATGGTGCACATTCAGAAAATTCGCAGAAGGCTGGGGTGTCCACTTGTGCTTTTGGTGTGCATACTTCCCAGTGGGGAATGTCATAGTGGAAAGGTGCCATCGCACCATCAAGTGTATTGCCGCCAAAAAGCAGTGTTTTGTGGAGAAGGCAGAGTATCTTGACAATATAACACCAAAGGATGATACATCAGCCTCTACAGCCCTAGCAAATGGAATTTACACTCACCAAGTGTGGGTAAAAGGGATAGATATTGTAGCTCCATTGGCATGCAAGAAGAATGCAACCTACAGAATTGGAGATGTAGTGTAGGTGAAGGCCCCACACACCATAAGCATGTCTAAATTTGGAAAAGGGGTGGTGACTGGATACCACTGTCTATGCTCAGGTGGACTATGATGGTGAGTCCTTGGAATGCGAGAGCACGGTGGAAGGTGAAGACAGCAAATCATCAGAACAAAGAATCATAGTGGAACACAGAGATTCCACAAAAATGCCCAATGATATAATGGATTATGATGATGACCTGGATGAAGAGACTTCACTCATCTGATTCACCTCAACAGTTGGCCCTCCAGTGTTAGATGCACAAACCTCTTCAGTTCCACTATAGAGAAGAGCAAGACAGAAGCCACCACCCCCTGGCTGTCACCTGTGTAATCAGGAGAACAGGGTGAGTGTAGTAACGTAGAGTACTACCTAGTATGAAGCATGTTCGAGTTGGTGCAGCTATAACAGGAAATCTGGTTTGAGGCGCACATCAACTGATTTGATGAAATGGAAATCATACCTATGCAAATATATCAACACCTACCGCATATTATATAAGCAGCTACATTGCTTGTTCTGAGAGGGTAGTAATTCTGTAGATTATGCTTGTCGTGTGTAGCAGAGAGAGAAAGCAGTACAGGCGACATAAGCAGAATACCCTATAATAAACTCACAACTAAAAACAGAAATTAATATTTTTGATGGTTTTGGATGATATTGCACAAGTGGAGTTGTCTTTAAATGAGATTTTGATATAATACCACTTTCAAGTGAGGGAGTGATATGGAGTGTTCCAATAATATTGGCTATAGCAGAGGCTTATAAACAAATTCAGAGTGTAAATCACCATTAGAAGAGGAAATGCAGAGTAAATACTTATATGAACAATCAAAAGTGCCCTTCTGAGTCATGTCAAAATGATTTCATTTCCTAGTCGTAATTTTCCCTAAAGTTTAGGCTGGTCTAATTATTGATTCCATTAGTATTATATTTCTCTTGAAGACTACCTATATGACATTACATTTATAAAGATGTCTGACTCGTCTGAAACCTGCACCTTCATTTATTCAACTCCAGTTGAAGTTGGCTTGTTGCCCAATAGGAGACAAGATGGAAAACCAACAAACTTTGAATGGTCATATCTTTGTTGTTAATTGAGCTACCAAGATAAATTTGGTACCATTTTTTATGTTTTGTCACATTCTCTGTGCCTATATTAAAAGATTTTAGATAAAATATTTGTTAAAAATAAAATTTAAGTGTTGGGATAACTATTGCAATTCACTATAGTTACTGAAGCATATCAAGTTTTTATAGTTATGAATCACTGTTGCTCTCTACAAGTGGATAGGGTTTTGGAGCATTTTTTTTTCAGTAAAAATGATTTCTCAAAAATAAATGATTTTTCATTTTAGTGAGTAAATATGCAAATTTCTTGCTTTATCCACTCAAGGACACATGGCCCAGTTGGTTAAATCCAGTGACTAGACCCAAAGAGTTGTGAGTTCAATACCAGACCACAGCAGTGGTGAACCAAACCTGGACAGTTGAGTTAAAGGGAAATAACCGAGATATCTGGGAGAGGCATGGCACGTGGAACTAGAAAAATCTACCCCTGTGGATGAAATAAAGGGTTCGGTCCGAAATTCCAGTCACCTGAGGAAGGTCAGAGAATACAATGGCTGAAACATTGTGAATATGGCAATGAAGATGAGGATAACAGTCTGAATAATGTAAGTAACCATAATACTTCTTCTCAGAAATAGAGACAGATACAATAAATGCATTGGTACTTCCTGCTTTCCTGCTTGTTGGAAATCATCTTCTGCAGTTCCAGTTTTTAAAGAACTCAGGCAAACTATCTTATCCTTCTAACTACTCCTTTTTTGGTTCTAATCAATCTGAATTTAGTTAAGCATTTTACCTAGCAGGGACTTCTTTCAGAGAATCAATATAGCTTTTGCTTCTCTAGGTTAATTGCTGAAAGAGTCTATCAAGCTTTAGATAAGAATGGCAAAGTATGGGCCATTGCTTTGGATAGATCTCATATCTTGCTTTGGTATGTTGGTCTCCTTCCCAAGTTGAAAAAGCTTTAGTAACTTTCCCCACTGCCCTAACATAGCTTCCCTGTGACTTTTCTATAAATACATTCATGGTAATTGTTCTGATGAACTTTCCTCTTGCAAGGTCTCATCATTTTACATTTGAAATAGCTAGATGTAAGTTCTATGCTAACAGTTGCTTCTCTCACATTTTTCACTAGTGAAAATTTCTGTAAGCTTCTTGCTTCCCAGTCAACTTGTCTTCTTAGTCACTTTTCTTTTATTGTTCTTTCTCTTTAATAGTGCTTTTTTTATTTTCTTCATTTTTTTTTTTTTTTTTTTTTTTGCATATTCTCTCCAACTCAGTAAACCTTGCATATCTTAGTAGATTTTATGCCTTGCTTGGGGTCAAATGATTAAAAATAAATCAATATTAGAGAAAAATGCTTAAGAAACATAAAACCTGCTTTGACTAATAAATGACATTTGAGAAACTTAATTTTAGTGGAAAGGGTTTACTTGAAATTCAAATTATTTTATACTAGCTTAAAAGCTGCCCTATCAGGCAGCATTTAAGCTAGGTCCTGCAGAGGTCTCTTGATTGGGCCCATGGCTCGTTTAGGAGTTTGAGTGTCTAAGTCTTTGCATATTCTCAGCATTGGAAGCTCTGCTGGCTGCTGTTTGATTTGGGTTCTTGGTTACACAGGACTTTCTTTTCTTTGCTGCAGCCTTGTCTCTTTTGATTGCAATCTGGTCCTCTGTTGGAGATTTTTTTTACTAGGCATACTGCTGCTGTATGTGATAGGCAATAATAAACTACAGAAGAATTCAAAATTGATCGTAGCATTTAAGTATTGCATTAATATTTAAGTTTACCTTTTAAAAGTTCAATGATAATTTTTCTGCCACCACTTAATTTAAAGACAATTTGATGTGTGCAAGTCCTTATTTTCTGTACAAACAATTATTTTTATTTCATGGGTGACTTTCACTGGATTTCACAATTAATTTTGATTATACCCAAATTATAAAAATTGTTATTGTACAAAAAAATTGTCACAAAATAATCCCACTAAGAAAAAAAGTTAACAAAAACAATTGCAGTAATGAAAACTTAAGAATACAAAATTTCTGTAACATGTGCTATTGAAAGAAAGTTGTGCCCTTTTAATGGAAAAAATGTGACAGACATTTTGGCATTTATTATAAAGATTTGTGTAAAGTACTTGTTAAAAAAAATTGGGGGAAGTTATTGAAGAACATGGAACTGAACTTAGAGAACTTGACAAAACAAAAAATGCTGTCTGTATTAAAAGGTTTTTTGATATATTAAAAATAAAATTTTAGTTTGGGATATCTAATACTAGCAATCAATTATTATTTCTGACATTTTACTATCTTTCGAAATATTAATTTTTAGGTTTGGTACAAAATTAAAGATTTGGCATGTTTCTTCATCCAAGAAATCTTCACATTTTGGGTAATTATATCTTGGATAAAAGTTATATCAACTTTCAATTGAAGTAGTATTTTAATTTTTCAACATGAAATTTCTCCATAACATTCTTGTGTAACAAAGCAGTGAGTCATAAACAGAATTGCCAATTATATATGTTTACCTTCCATTCTACATTATTGATAATGGTTGCTATGAGTACACTATGTATTAACGATCAAAAGTAAACACTTTTAACACAACATTGAAAATCTGACCTGCAACTAAAAAAAAAAAAAAAAAAAATTTTTTTTACAGAGACTGACACATTCACACAAAAAACAAAAGCTGCTCATGGAGCTAGGGGTGGCAGTACCGCCTTAGCTACTGAAACAGGTTAGCAGCTGATGAAGTTCGGGTGTCGCATGTGCGTTCATATGTATGTAGAAAAAAAACTGCTTAGGTCATTTTGGCTCTGTGATGACAGAAAAAGGGACCATTACATTTGTGTGCAGTGACACCCCACTATAAGTATGGACTACCGGAACTTTGTCTCAATATACTAAATTATTGGAGAATTTACCAGAGGAACAAAATTAAAGCCACTCTTAAATATGTATCTACAAAGGACCATATTCTCAATAGTTACATTAGTGTTCCATATTAAAAATTTAATCCTTTCCTTGCTTTCTCCAAATTTACTATTTTACCAAAATTAGCTAGAAATGTTAAATTTTGATTATTTATTTGACACTTCTTTCAGAGAATCATTTGTCTACATTTTAAATCTCCATAAACTAATTTCATAATGACAATTTTCCAAAATTTTATAACTTCCTCAATAAAATGAAGTTTTTACCACCATTCAAGATTTAATTTCAGTAAGAATGCATTCACAAAATACTGTTAAATAATCATAAGAAATAGCTTTATATTGTCAAGAGTATGGAGATTTTTTTTAAAAAAATAAATAAATAAAAATTTTAAAATTTCACTGGATATCAGTTTTTTATATTTTATGATGGTTAATTTTGTCAGAGATTATTTTAAAATTATCTTTGTCAGTTTCTGACCTGCATCATTTAAATATGAAGAGAGAGCATGGAATTATATTTTTTCAAGGATCATCTTTGAGGCTTCTAACTAGCACTAAAGATTTTGAAGTTGCCTTAATATCTTGAAATGGTAACATATTTTCTTCATATGAAATAAAGAGAAATGTGGAAGTTAAGATTATAATGTAATAAAAAATAATGGAATAAAATTTTCAAAATTATTGTTTCTCATAATCTTATATTTTTTGTGGTCAGGAAGTGAAGGTAACAGGGATGATAGCCTTACCTATCAAGGTGAAAAGTGTGGCAGCTATGCAGAGGTGTATGTAATTCTAAAGTTGGAGCAATCTTTAATATAAGACAATGATTGTGTATGAAAGAGAAAGGCACAGGTTGAATTTATGTCACCTTTATTCAAGACTGGAATGGAGGAAATACTCCTGAGAATGAGATTTAATATAAACTTGATCTGGCTATTGAATGAAAATATTAGATTTCCTCCTCAAACTGCCATTTCTTGGAAAAAGTACCAATCTGGAGCATTGTTGTTTCAGTGATATATTTTGAATGATGCTGATACCTATAACTCACCAGCTGGCTATAGTTACAGCACAGCAAAACTGGGTAGGGTTAAACTAATAATTGTAAACCTCAACAAATAAATTGATATTGTTTCCTTTGTCTCTGAATCCTGAATGCTGTTTTTTTTTCATTTCTTGGTAAATTTGCTTTTAGTTTTACGCTCCCGCTAAATATCTCTTAAAATTTTCCCAAATCATCATTATTCCATGTAAATGTACATGCTGAACTCGAATTAACAATTAAATTATGAAGAAACCTACCGTTTTTTGGAGTTATGGAAAAAAAAAAAAAAAAATCGGACATCTTGGTTATTCATCCCCATTACTGCCATAATGTTCAGTAATACAGTGTGGGGTACTTCCATTGGTGTAATCAGAAATTGTGGCCTATTTACTTCTTTTAGGGACTTTTGGTGCAGAAAATCACTACACACTACCGTAAAGAAATGTAATTTTTTTTTTTTTTTTTAGTAAGTGTAGTTTTATTTATAACAAAAACAAATTAAATACAATAGAACTTTTTTCTATGTAGAATAGCAATGACAAATTAAAAGAACAAATTAAATAATACAATAAAGCTTTTTTTTAAAATTAAAAGCGGACAAGTTGAAAAAAAAAATTAAATAATACAACAAACCATTATTTCGTTTCTATCATTTTTGTTTTATTTTGTAATTTTATTTTATACATAATCATGCTCTTTACAAAATGTTATGTTTATGGGTTAAGTTTAGACTTAGGTGTTAGAATTAGGATGGGTTTGGTTAGGTTCTTTCTGTGTAGAAAAGGGGACAAATTAAAAAAAAAAACATTAAATAATACAAACAACCCTTATTTTGTTTCTACTTTACCAACTTTGCGCACTAATTATTGCTTGTTTTATTTTTAATTATAAAAAAATGCTTTATTGTATTATTTAATTTTTTCTTTTAATTTGTCATTGCTATTCTACACAGAAAAAAGTCTTTATTGTATTATTTAATTTGTTTTTGTGAAAAGTTTTCTGTTATAAATAAAACTACACTTATCAAAAAAAAAAAAAAAATTGCTTTACAATAATGCGTAGGGATTTCAAAAAGAGATATAGCTGTAAATAAAGTAAATAGGCCAAAATTAGTCTTATGCTGACAGAAGTACTACACAGTGAATCAGTGAACATTATGAACAGTAATGGGGGACGAATGACCAACAAGAACTCTGATTATTTTTTTGGCATTAACTGCAAAAAAACAGTAGGTTTCTTCATAATTTAATTGTTAATTCGAGTTCAGCATGTACATTTACATGGAATTATGACGATTTGGGAAAATTGTAAGAGATATTTAGCACGCAGGCATTTGGGAGTTAAAAAGTAAATTTACCCATTTCTCTCATAACTAAATTACTTTGTTCATGAGGACATTTCAACCAGCTTTGCCTAAAACTTCCTCAGATCAAAAAGACAATATAGTTGGCTCGCAGAATTTAAGCAAATAAAATAATGGCAGCATGTATTGAAAATGAGAAAATTAAGTTTTTGTTAAATGGATTGTATATGATAAAAAGTATATAAAGATGCAATTTGTTAAAAGAAAACACATGAAATTTTATGACTGGCAAACTGAATTTATAGTTTTGAAATATTTAATAAAAATGAATTAACTATACAAGATGAATAAACTGCTTTAATAACTTCAGAAATAAAGAATCTTGTATCTTAGTATATTAGAAAGAGCCAAAAATTACATTTCTTTTGGTGTGTCATATACAGAAAAATACATGAAAAGGAATTTAAAATACATACCTTATCTACATGGAAAATCAAATCAAGTTCACAAACATTTTCAAAGCATTTGTCAAGAGTTTCCACAAATACCTAAAAAAAACAAAAAAAACAAAAGAGAAATATACAACTCTGCAATGAAGACTTCAGAGCTTTACATGAATAAACACACAGAGCATTGTAGCATTACAACAAATTATAAGAAAAAATTCAATAGAAAAAAAAACCCAGTATATTGAACAAAAAATGTTACATGCCCAACTTCGAGAAACAGAAAATGTCTTTTATACATTTGTTCACAGTGCCACTCATGGTAGAGAGTTACTGAATGAAGTTGTTCATGATAACAGCCGTCAATGAGTCTTTATTATTGAAACCACTGGTTGGTTTGTCTTTCAACAATACCTCAGACATAGATTTGGGCATCACTTAAATAAACTAGTTCACTTGCAAAAAATGTTTTTTTGGAAATAATTTTTGTAGATTAGCATACTTTAGACCTTCCTTTGGCTGTATACTGAAGAGTTCCCACCTCAACCGAGCGGGTTCTATTTATACTCGTGCAGACATCACATCTGCTCCCTCTTTTGAATTCAGATTGTTTCCCTCTTCTTCTGAACTGCTGCCTGCATATCTTCGGGCATTTTGTTCGTCTTAGGGCTATAGGGATATATACTTCTTCCTTTTCCTCCTCCTCGCTTTCTCTCTCATGTTCTATATCTTTCTGCTCCCCAAGGTTGTCGCTGAAAGGGAAGTCGTCATCCCTTGGTTGTTGGCGAGTCCTGTCTTTGGGGATTCTTTTCATTTGTGATGTGTGTCGTAAAATAAGTTTGTCACCACGCGTTATAATTGCAGATTCGCCTCTGCGTTCTTTTACTCTCCATGGTGTTGGGTGGTAAACTGACGTTAGCTTTTTGTGTTTACTTTGTTTAAGTAGTATGACATCTCCGGGTTCTATGTTAGTTTGTTTAGCTTTATTTTTTTGATCTGTGTGATTTTTCAATCTGTCGTTTTCTTTTATGTCTTTTTGTCTTTGCTGTTCTCCAAGCTTGGTTTTCAGGCCTCTTTTGCAATCCTGGTATGTTGATGTTTACTTCCCTACCCATGAGTAGCTTAGCTGGAGTTTCTCCCGTCATGGCATGTGGACTATTTCGGTAATACATTAGGAATTTTCCTAGATGTTTTCTCCAGTCCTTTCCTTCTGTGTTCATCGCCTGAATGGCTTTCAACATGGTTGCAAAGAACCGCTCGATCTCTCCATTAGCTTGGGGATGACAAGGGGTTACCTTTCAGTGTTGGATACCCCATTCTTTGCAGAAGTGCTTAAACTCTGAGGATATGAACTGGGGTCCATTATCTGAAATGATAATCGCTGGAATGCCATGTGTATAGAAACACTTTTGGATTGTCAATATGATTGTATCAGCCCTGGTGGATTTGGTAACAAATGCCTCGGGCCATCTTGATCCCGCATCAATTATTCCAATTACATAATCCCCGCTTAGGAAAGGCCCTGAGATGTCTTACGGGAGTATTTCCCAGGGGCCTTTCATTTCAGCCATATGCACCGGACGGTGGTTTCCTTCGAGTCTAATGTTGTTGGGATACATCAGATTATGGCAGTCTCTATGTCTTTGTCTATATTGGGCCACCATACCTTAGTTCTGAGCAGGGCTTTTGTTTTCATTATCCCCATATGTGTCTCATGCGAACCAATTTCAGGATTCGTTTCTGTAGGTTTTTAAAAAAATGATGATTCTGGCTCCGCATATGACTACGGACTTGTTGTCAGTTCATTCCTCACATGTTTAAAGGGTTCCATTAACTTATTGGTCCAGTCGTTTTGTTGTATTGCCTTTTTCACTGCTGTGACAGTTGGATCCTGCTGAGATTCCTCCATTATTACCGATAAGGTGATTCATTTTGGAATGCTGTTAGCTACAACCGTGTTGATAAATCCTTCGGCAATCTCTTCTTCGGGTGAGACTAGTTTTTTGATACTCCATAGGTTGCCGAGAGAGTATGTCCGCTGGGTTATCTTTACAGTCAATGTGTTTTGCTGTATAATCATATTGTTGTAGACGTAAAATCCATCGCAAAATTCACGCGGAGGGGGTTACCTTTATGATTGAAGATAGTTGTTAATGCTTGATGGTCGGTCATTATAAGAAAGTTCTTTCCATAAAGGTAAAAGTGGAATTTTTTGCAAGCCAATACAATTGCTAGGGCTTCTTTTTCTAATTGACAGTACCGGCGTTCACCTTCGAATAGAGTCCTGGATGCATAGCTGATGGGGATGAGTATCCCTTGTTTGTTTTGGCAAAGTATTGCTCCTAGTCACACAGGACTGGCATCTACTATAACAGATGTTTGCAGTTTTGGATCAAAGTGCATGAGTGATTTGCTTTGAATGACTGCATTCTTCAGCATGAGAAAACAAGATTCTTCTTCCTCCGTCCACCGCCATTCCATGTTTGCTCGCGTTAACTTTTTTAGTGGTTCGCTGAGTGTTGCCAGTTGTGGAATAAACTTTGCGAGGTAATTGATTAGACCTAAAAAACTACGTATATCCTGGACGTTTTCAGGGTTTTTGAAATTTCTGATTGCTTTTATTTTCGAGTCAGTCGGTCTGATCCCTGTATTGGACACTATAAAACCATGGAATTGATTTCTTCACTATGGAATATGCTTTTTGTGCTCTGCACCGTGAGGTTGTTTTTTCTTTCAATGTGCCTAATACCATATCTATGGTTCTGTTATGTGCTCTTGTGTCTTTGCCCCAGATTAGAATGTTGTCTGCCCCATTGCAGCAGTTAGGGATTTTCTGAAGGATTTGTTGAAGCAATCGTTGCCCTTCTTCAGCTGCGGATGTAATGCCCATAACCAGTACCTTATATCAATAGATTCCGGAGTTGCATGAAAAGGCAGTGATGTCCCTAGATTCAGAATCCAATTCTATTTGGTGGTAATAAGAGTTTAGGTCGATTTTTGAGAAAACGTTTGCATTGCCAGTTTCACTCAGTAACTGTTCAACTGTTGGTATTTGATAGCGAGTGTGTTTCACTGCTTTATTTGCCACACATAAGTCGGCACATATTCTAATTTCTCCGTTTGGTTAGGGTACTGCTACTAATGGCGAGACTTCCACTCTTTCAATGATCTCATTTTCTAGCATTTCATTGATTTTTTTCCTGTACTGCTTGTTGGATATGAAATGGTGTCCGTCTTGGTGGTTGTGCAACAGGTATAACGTTGTCGTCTAGTCTAATTTTGAGTTGGAAATCTTTCATTCTTCCTAATCATTCCAACGAGGGTAGGTGTCGATCTAGAATTTCTTTTGTTGATTTCAGGATACTTTTTGTTGTAATTGATTTTACCTGTGGGGTGGTGATAAACCCTAATTTGATGCTGGCCCACTTACTTAATATGTTACCACCTTGATATGCCTTTGTAACGAATACTTTGTGGGCTTTTCTTCTGGGACTATTCGTTAGCATTGCGAAAAATTCTCCTCTTAGTGGTATTGGAATATTCCCATAGGCTTTTGGTTTACAATTTGTTTCTTTTAATGTTAAGTTTGGCCTTACTTTAAGGATTTCTTTAAACGTTTTGCCGTCGATAAGGTTGATGTCTGCTCCAGAATCTATTAACATTCCGACTGGTACGTTATCAATATGGACAATTTCTGATCTCTGAGTGCCCTCTTTCATTCTCTTCTATTTGTTTAGCTTGTGTTTCAGTGGATTCAAATATGAATGTCTTTGAAGTCTTCTTCTACTATTAAATCAGTTTCTTTCAAATCATGCGACGGCGTAATTTGCTTCTGAGCATTTTCTATTAATTGGTCCACTATAGCCTTGTCCAGGTTGTATTCGCCAAAGTTGCATTTTGCTTCTTGCATGCGTAGACGGGTGACAGTCATGTGTTGACTCCCCGTTTTCTTGACTAAGCATCCTGAATTTATGTCTTTCAAAGACTTTATTTGTTTTCTGGATGAAATATTCGTTCAGTGCTATTTTTGTTGTTTTGTATGTAGGCTCTACTTGGCCTGGTAGTATCTCCGGTGTTAAGGTTTTGAGGATATCTTTGTTTCTTTCCCCCGTAAAATCAAAAGAGTGATAGTTGTTTATCATCTGTTATATCAAACGCTGTAAATGTGTCTTCGATATGTTCACTCCATTCTCTCCATGTTTGCTCCTGGTTGGAGTCTTCCTAGTCTAGGGGCTCTATTGTTGGCATAGAGGGAGCCATTTCTTTCGAAATAATTTGTTATTTTCGAAGTTTGTTACTCGCGTTGTTGTTGTTGAATTCAAGTACTTTTTTTTTCTTTGCGGTTGAGGGGTAATGTTTCGTTAATTCAAGGTTTTACTCCACAGCTTGTTTGAGGTTTCCTATAGCCCCTGTGAAATTAAATAAAGTCAATTCAGGTTTGCTATGGTAAAAATTTTCTTTCCCAAGTAAAAATCATCACAAAAATGACAAAAGTCATTTTGTCACAGCTTATTTTCTCTCAAAAAATGGATTTTCATACCTTTATAGGGGTAAACACATTACATTCTATGAGGTGTTTAAAATGTTACTGACGAATGAGTTTTTTTGCGGAATATTTTGTTTACACACCATGTTGGATTTTCCTATATGACAAAAACAAGGCTTTTAAACAGCCATGATTCGTGTTGTTGAATTCAAGTACTTTTTTTTCTTTGCTGTTAATTCGAAGTTTTACTCGTATTTTTGTTGAATTCGAGTATTTTTTTTCTTTGCTGTTGAGGGGGTAGTGTTTCGTTAAGATTCGAAGATTGTTAAATTGTTACATCCTCGTTGCCAGGTTTGTTGTATTCTGAAGAGTTCTCACCTCACACAAGTGGGTTCTATTTATACTCGCGGACATCATACACAACATTTGTTAGAATAAAAAATATTGACTTTTTATAATTTTAGAAGCTGGACCTTGTACTTAATATATCTACAGAATAGAATCAATCTATACTGAACTACCAAACCATAGAGCATTGTTCAGTAATTTCCAGCACAAAACTATAAAAGTATTATATTTTTATTTTTAAAAAAAGCATAACATGTTGGAAATATTCTTTTTTTAATCTTAAAATTAAGAAGACCTGCTAATTTTCACAAATTTTTCTTTAAATGCATACTGATATATTTTGAATCAAATTTCAATGTAGTTAAAATACAATGTTCCGTGTGGCAGGATTTGACAAACAAATAGTAGTAGTGTGGTACTTTTAAATGAGTGAAAGGATTAACAGCTGAATTTTTTTCTTTACTTTAGTCAAGAAAATTTAATCATTACTTGAGATGAAATGATAAAAAAAAAAGGGTAGATTAATAAAAAAAATAAACATGTGGAATTGTGATAGGGTTTGTGAATGACCTCATCACGAACTTATAGAATATTCTATATTATATAGAAGTGGTTGAACAGCCAAAGGGGAGCCATGGTTAAGGACAGTAGAATTTGCTATATTTGGTAATAGAAGACATTGTTTGAGCTATCTATAAATGAGGTGATGTAATTGAGAACAGGAAATCAGTGTGGAAGGCATTTGGATAAGCAAAACAAATAAAAATTCCAGAATTAAAAAATATAACCAGAAAGATTCATGATAGGTATGTCTTTCTTTGAAAATTTAATATAATCAGCCTCCTTTGGGGTTTCAAGTAGTTGTTAAATGAAGCCAAGAGGATCATTGTCATTTGCTTCTATTATTTTCAACTGTTTTGATGTTCAAACAAAGAAAAATCAACCAATTCCCCCCCACCTCCCTCACCTATTATAGTTGCCATCTTGAAATCAGTGTGAAGAAAAAGCAAATAATATTTATACAAGACAGAATAAAGGCCAGATAACACCAGCTGCTTCTCTTTCTTTCATGCTTTTTTGCTAATCCTTACTCCCAGAAAGGTATTGAATTCAATATATATCTCCAAACAGGTTTGATTAAAAAGAACTGATATGGTCGGTCTGTTTAATTTATTGTATTTTCGGATAAAGTGTTCAGTATTGTGCTTCAAGTTGAGGATAAACTGTCTGAAGTTCATATTTTGTTATTTTTGTTCAAGTGCTTTTTTTGCAGTCATTATCAAAACTAATGTAGTGTGGTAGTTAGAATCCTTTTGTCAGTATCCTGCTATTCTTTAGGAAGCTGGACATTTGAAATGGTCTACTGTGGCTATTGAGATCAAGGCAGCACAAAAAAAAAAAAAAAAAAAAAAAAGAAAAAGAATGTGATTTATTTATTTATCCACAGCTTCAAAAATTTATCTGAAAATTGGGAAAAATACCAAAAAATTAAACAAAGGAACATTATCGTTTTTTTTAAATTAAACTTGTTTGAATATTTGCTATATATATATATATATATATATATATATATAAAAAACGGAATAAGCCCCCAACCAGGACACCTGGGTGGGGTATAGCATCCCTAATAGGAGATATGATGCAAGCTTTTAGCTTTTACAAAAGAACTTATGCCATGCTTGCAAATTCAAACTTGACCCAAACAGGCAAAAATAAATTTGAGTAACAATAAATTTTCACTCAATACATTCAGGTATTAAATAAAGGACTAAGCTTTTGTCCTAGTCCCCAAGGTTTGATAAAGACACATTGGCTAAGGACCTGAAATCCTTTCTTTGAAGAATACGATTTAAAAGCCCTATGGGGAAAATGATCATACACCTTCTATACTTGAGACATTAAAAGAAGGATACTACTTCCACACCCCACAAAAACACAGACATTTACTATACAGACATTCGAATCCACAACAAATGAAATAAAGAAAATAATAGTAACGTGGCTGCCCCGGACAATATGACTGAAGGGAGAAACGATAGCCCTTTATACATCAATAATATAGGATAGCGTAATCATAACACAGGCTGACAAAGGGGGTGCTACAGTGATCTGGGGAATCGAAGAATACCGCGAAGAGGCCAACAAACAGCTAGCCAAAGAAACCTACAAAAGCATGCCTATAGATCCCTCTGAATACCAAAAAGAATTAACTAGCTCACTAAAACTTAATGTTCAAGAACAATCTAATCGAACAAGGAAACATGCACAACACTTACACCCACAAACATTACACCTGCCGCTTCTATCTCCTTCCTAAAATACACGCAAATAATCCAGGAAGGCCGTTATTTCATCGTTCAACTGCCACAAAAAAAAATTTCCAAATACATAGACCATTACATACAACCGCTAGCTAAGGGAAGTAAAACTCAGAGACACCAACAGATCTACTGAACAAAATTAATCACATACAAACAGTACCAGAGAAAGCTATTCTAGTGACTATGGACGTTAGGTCACTATATTCAAACATTAAAAACATGAAGGGCTGGCCGTATCAGGAAGTTACTACTAAAAGAAGAAAACAGGACACCCCACAGAAGTCATCATAAAACTCATGGAGCATGTCCTTACATTGAATACTTTCAACTTCAATGGAGCACACTACCTTCAAATAAGAGGTTGTGCCATGGGCAACCATTGCAGCTCCATCATATGCTACAATATTCATGGGAAAAAGTTGAGGAACCCATATCTATCCAATCATTGGTAGCAACTCATGATTCTATGCAAGATATATCGATGATAT